>JAADWY010000001.1:0-179114 GCA_023336355.1 Pythium dissotocum | reverse complement strand
CGTGCACTCGCGTACTTTGGCTGGATCGTCGTGGTGCCTCGCTTGCTGGAAGAGCTCTTGGCTTTCGCGTTCGTTGAGAATGTCAAGCGCTTCGAGACTGCTGCGGTACTCGCTCAGTTTCTTCAGATCGCTTGGTGTGCGTTCGCAGATAGACAACAGCACATTGAGCGCTGTCAATGCGGTCGAGATCTCTTCCTCCGCGTGGTTCAAGAAGTCACTGACTGCCAGCGACTGGAGGAAGCTGCTCTCCTTCAGACTCGGCTTGCGTTCGGACGTACTGTCTACACCTGTTGACGACACAGGCTTCCCCGTCGGTGAGTGGGCCGAGTTGGTTTGGTTGTCACAATAGCCTCGCTGGTACTCGGGAGATCGCACTGGCAGTGGCTCGATCCGGAACTCCATAATGGATGGAGAACGCATGGGAGACCCACGCACCGGGGAGTTTTGCGATCGGATTTCCATAACCAACGCGGGCTCATGGTGTGCAGGTCGCATCGGTGGGTAGGACTCGCTGTTCACCATAGAGCCTCGCTGACTTGGTCCTGCTTCATTGTGTGGCGTCAGTGTGCTAGCGCGTCGAGACGATTTCTCGCGTACGAGCTGGAGGCGTTCCGCGACACTCATGTTGACATCAAACGTCGGTCTTGACTTGCGACGCTGCTCTTGTTTGAGCTGAAGAGTATCCACCGGAGGATGCTTCGGCGCACTCAATTGTACGGACCGGCGCTTCTGTTCTTGTGCCAACTTGCGGTCTTTGACGGGTTTCTTCTTCGGCGACGCCTTCGTTGGTGGAGGCTGTGGTGGTCCGAAGGCAAACGGTGAGACTTTCTGCCGGATTGGCGACGGCGGAGCTTTGTCTCGTGAACGGTAAGCGACAGCCTTGCTCCGCAGCTCGTCACGCTGGCGCTGCTGCTCTCTGCTCAGCTTCTTCTGTCGCGTCGGGGACGACGATCCACCCATTGTCATATCCCCGTACGGATCGTCATCCTCATCAGTCGATCGTACCACTTCGGGCACGTGGTCCTGGACGATCTGAAGGATATCGCACGCGTTGGAGGCCCACGTCGCCCGCAGACCAGGGTACTCTTCGTGCTCCAGAAGCGATTTTCCCATGGAGTCCACATTCGTGAGCTTGCGTTTGTCTTTCGAGTGGTGGCCAGCGATGGGGACGGAGCCAAGAGACGACAGAGTGGGGATGATGTTGAGGATGTGTGCCGTCACTTTGCGTCGCTGGCGGTCGTCAGTCTCGACGATCGGGTTATCGTCGAGATCGAGATGCGAGAGCATCTTGTTGAGAGACAAAAGCCGCAGTGCCGACGTCCCAGCGATGGCGTTGGCTCGAAGTCGAAGCACTTGCAACTGGACGAGATGTTCGATATTGATCACGCTGCGAAGGGCGTTCTCGCTGAGATTGAGCGCCTTGACCTCGTACAACTTGCCCAGTCCAGAGATGACTTTGAGATGATTACGCGACAGATCGACGACTTGGAGTTTGGGGAAGCACGCCAACTCATCGTCGCTGATCTTGGTCAGCAGGTTCTGGGACAGATCGGCGACAGTCGTGCACGGAAAGCGGCACTGTAAACAGCCAGAGACAAAGTCAGATACAACGGTACGTAAAACTATGACGTTTGACTCACCTCTTTGAACAGGCTGAGGTCTCGAAGCCCGTTTTCTGATAGAATGAGAGCCACGAGGTTCCGGAAAGGCACTGCATCAGGAAACTCTTGCAGTGGGAGGCCACGCTTGAACTCGGTATGCACGATCTTCGCGATGTTCCGAGGTTTGCCGTCCTTCATGATATCGATCACAATCGAGTCCACACGCTCTTCCTCTTCTTCTTGGTCTTCGTCCTCTTCAGGAAACCCTCCCTTCGATGTTTGTCGAGATTCAACCTGTACTGGGTTCGATTCATTCGCGTTTCGGACGGTTTGGTCAACGCAGTCGCTGTAGACAAGGGAGGACAAGTCTTCTTGATCGTTTTGCGTACTGCGAGGCACAGCATCCCCTTCGACGTCGGAGAGTCCACCAAAGTTGCTTGCAGCGGCGCCTGCTTCATTGAGGCGCGGGCCGCTGTTCAAACTGGATGCACCTGGGCGACTTGAGGAAGAAGCCGAAACTTTCGACGCCACACTACGAGTCTCCTCCTGGCTTCGCTTCGACTCGCCGCAAGACCTCTCATCCTTCTCAGCACTATCAAAGTGGCTATGAACGTCGTCCTCGTCGTCGAATAGCTCGTCATCTCTCCACGACGCTAGATCCACCGAGAAGTCGTCGCGCGACACCGGAGATGCGACGCTCATGGAAGGTGACACGGGGGATATGTAGTTCGTGTTGTCCGCTGAGCTCTGTCTCGCCACGAAGGGTGATCCACTTGAATCAACGGAAGATCGAGCACCACCCATTCGGCCGTCACCGAAGTCGTTACCATCAGCCTCGTCCACGCTTCCTCTCGACGTGGGCGACATAGCGATCGCACTTGTGGCTGTCGCCCTCCGTTCTGGACTCGTCGTTTGAGGCAACGGTAACGGTGGTGGCGGGGAAGATGGAGGACCAAAGTCGGTTCGGCTTCGTGGAGATGATCCGCTGCCTTCTTCATCGACGGACAGAGACGACATGCTTCCAGTTCTCGCTTGCGTGACTGCGACTGGAGCCGGTGGTGGAGCTGCAAGTGGTGGTGCTGGTGCCTGCACTGGGATCCTCTGAGTCGATGCTTCTTGGATGCTTGATGTCTGTATACTTCCGCCTGTGTCGAGTGTTCTTGCTTTCACTTGAACATTTGCTTTGGTGGAGACGGACGTCGCATTCTGATGCACCTCGGGGCTTCGAGAGGGTGTGAATCCTCTCGTGGGCACAGAAACCACAGGATCGAAGCCTCCGATCTGAGCGTGACGTACTTGAACGAGTGCTTCCCACGGCGGACACGCTGCTTTCTTGGAAGGCGAGGACGAGCACTTGGCGAGCAGCACGTTCTCTAGAGCAACCGAGTTCTGGAAGCTGTCACAGCTCACATTACTCTGGCTCATGAGCTGCCTCACTTCCTTCTTACTGGGCTCTGTTCCGGTGAGCAGCTTTACGACCGCTTTGAAGTCCTCTTCATCGACCCCGCCATCACTGTTTCGGTCGATCTGGTTGAGTGCAGCACGAATCTCGAGCCGCTTGTCCTCTCGCTTGAGCAGCTCCGTGTACTGCGCCATCTCTTGTAAGACCCCCGCAGAGATCTCATTTCCTTTGAGATTAACGTTGGTGACGTAGCGCGTGTAATCTGGCACGGGGGCAGGCGGCAGTAACTTTTTGGTCTTCGGATCAGTCTTTGGAGGCGTTTTAGCGGCTATGATTTGAAGGCGAAGCACCTCTAGCAGCGCTTTTGCTCCCTGTAAGATTACCACAAACGTCTGACGTTCAGAACCGAGTATTGTTTGTCCAGCAGTCTAGCAAAGTGCACTCACATCGTCAGTGATGCGGTTGTCACGAAGATCGAGTGACGACATCATCGGCATCTCCACGAGCGTCTCGGCGAGCGCGATGATCTGCGGGTCTGTCACGTCCTCTTGCCGGAAATCAATCAAATGAAGCTCTTTCTGGCACGAAATGGCCTTGTAAATGCTCTAAACACCACATAGTTCCCGTCAAAATGCCGTTTTCAAGCGCCAATGCCCATCTAAACAGCTCTACTCACTCGCTCAAAGCACGCCGGCGTCTCCACGTGACGCTTATCAGCATGGCGTCCATAGAACTCTCGGAACCTGCCCACAACAGCCCATAATGAGTCAAACTCCTTCCCACACTGCCAGTATTTCCCTTGTTTCAACCCACTTTTTGATGTCCTGCAGCGATGGCGCGCGCAGCTCCTGGATCTTCTTGCGCTTCTGGAAGATGCCGCTCAGCATCGCGTCCGCTCTTCTGTCTCCACTCACACAGCGGTCGCTTCTCTCTGCTCGTGCGTTGACGTCTTTCTCACTCGCTGACACCAATGTTCACGGTGGAGATGACTCGTGTAACCACCAGCAGCAGTTTCACCCATTTCCAACTTCCAACTAAAAACGGCAACGAGCGGAAACGTTGGAACTACAGAGTGATGGTCGTCTGGGAATTCCCAACAACCAACATGGAGAATCGGCAAAAGGAAAGGAAAGCAAAGCGGGCAAGGACGGAGGTGACGCCGCTGATTATGGAGATGGATCAGGACGCCGAGGACGGCACAAGCGATGCGGGGGACGTTGGCGAGGGCTCCATGCGCTCGCCCACGGCCAGCGCCAGCGACACGCACGATGCGAGCCTGCACTTGAAGCCAGTGTACGTCCAACCCGCACATTGAAGTTACACTTGTTGGAGAAATGACCACTAACAGTGGTTCGCGGTGTCTAGATATGCGCTTGGTACTCGCATGTGCGGACGCCAAGTGGTCGAGTTCGTGAGCGAGAACGTCGTGGTGTACCCCGTGGCACACCATCTCGGGTTCTTCCACACGGAGACCCGTTCAATGGACTTCCTCCAGTCGACTCAGACTGTGCAGTCCATTCAGAGCTTCCACGTCTCGACTAACCGTGAGCTCATCGCAGTAGCAGAGGTGCATCATGCGAGTGCCTCGCTTGTTGGGACTGCCAGTACGCCGTCGAAGCCTGGGTACGCATCGTCGGTGGCGTCGCACCAGCAGCAACAGCAGCACGTGCTATCCATCTATCGCACGGGAACCCGCACGAGACACAAGACCATCCCATTGCCTCACCATTCCACAGTCGTGTCGTGCTGCTTCTCATCTGATAACAAGTTCCTGGCGATGCTCGAGGACGCGCCGACCCACAACGTCACGTACTGGAAAGTGAGCACAGGCAAGATGATCTCGTCGTGCAAGTGTCCAAGCCGAGGCTCACGGATCTCCATCAACCCATATAACGCCAACTATATCTCGGTCTCCGGTCCGATGATCTTGAAGTTCTGGCTGTGGACGAACAACGACTTCAAGATCGGCAACTTCCTACCGCAGACGCGCGAGCAGGAGCACTATGTGGACCACTTGTGGCTCAAGGAGTACATGGTCGCAGTCTCGGAGAGAGGCATGCTGCTCTGCTTCAAGTCAACGACGGACTACAATGGCGTGGATCTCGTGCATGCGTCACGGTGCCATCAACCGTCGTACGTTCGATTAGAGTGCTTGGCCGGTCACTCCAAAGGGTTCGTGCTCGGTGGGTCGGCTGGATTCTTCAGTCTCTACGAGAACTCGGTAAGTCGCTCTCTTCTGCGATGAATCTGAACTTATCATGGTCCTGACATGAAGTGTTGCCACTCAGGATGACCCCAAGGATCCCTTTGCGTTTGTACGGACCGTCTCGGTTGGAGACGTTGCCTTCGAGTGCCTGACAGTGTCACCCAGTCTCGAGTCTGTCGTTGCCTGCACCAAGTCCCAAGTGCTGCTCTCTTTCTCTCTCAGCGCGATCGAAACCGTCCAGGAAGATCGAATCGATTACCGCGAACTGCTACGCTACGTGAGTGCAACCTTTCCCTTGGTTCTTGCCTTCCGTTGACTCGAACTGTTGCATATTTATTCGTGCGCAGGGTAACCAAGCCGGTGCTATCCTCCAGCTTGATGTGTGCTTATCTCGCCCGATCGTGGCGACTATCGGCATCGACAAAACTGTGCGGCTGTGGAACTATGAGCTGAGGGTCTTTGAAGTGCTGCATCAATGCGCGGACGAGCCAATCGCACTGTCGCTCCATCCGACGGGATTCCAGATTCTCGTGACTTTCAAAGAGCGGATCCGACTCTTCCATATCCTACAAGATTCGTTGCGCCAAGTTCGTGAAGTGGCGATCAAATCATGCCGCGCTGTCAAGTTCTCTTGCGGCGGTCACTTGTTCGCGTGTGCTGCAGGACTCACAGTTTCAGTCTTTCGAGCGTACACGGTAAGCACACCCTAGGTTACTCTGCGGACTTAGCTGCGTCTAACTGGTGCGTGCACAGTGTGATCTCATGTACACATTCTCCGGTCACATTGGCGCTGTGAGAGCTCTAGCATGGACAAAAGACGACTTCTTCTTGTACTCGGCTGCTCACGACGGATCGATCTACCGATGGAATATGTGTTCAGGTGAGTGACTGCCAGCATCATTGATCAATGGTACGAGTGTCGAAGGAGTTCTAACACGGTTTGCATGCAGGGAGTCGATGTGAGGACGTACAGCACATGGTAAAGCAATGCCAATACGCCACGGTCATATCCGACGAGCGTGATCCAAAGACAGTCTTTGCCGCTGGAAGCGACGGAAAAATCCGCGAGCTGTACGGGGGAGAGGAAACTCGAGTGGTTGACTTACCTGCTGGATGTTGTTCCACAACATTGGTCGTCACCAAGGATAACAAGCGATTATTTGCGGGAACCAACAATGGCGCGATCTTGGTGTTCTCGCTACCGTTGTCGGGGAAGGCAACTGCGTACGAGGTATTTGCTCACTCGGAGGCGATCACGTTCATGAGGCTCACTGATGACGGCGAGCAACTCGTTACAAGCTCTGAGGATGGCTGCGTCCATCTTTTCAAGCTACTGGGTAACGGGAGCGCCGTTCACCATCAGGATGCGATCGACACGAATCGAGTTGGCGACAGGAAGAAAGCGTCTGGATCGCCGTCCGATGCAGTGATGATCGCTCGAGAAGATCTTGACGAGCAACGTGCAGCACTTGTGGAGATGCAGCAAAGATACGACCAGGTCAAGGCTGACGTGGAGTTCACGATGCACCGAAAAGAAAACGAATGGATCGATCGCCTTCGGATAATCAAAGACGAGTCAGAGAGCCTGATGATCCAAGAGCGTGTACGATACGAGGAGCTGGAGCACCGCCATCAGCAAGCCCAACGCAAGCACGCTGAAGACATGTCCCACAAGGAAGCCAACCACGTCAAGATGACCCAAGAGCTCGAGAATCAGTACGAAAGGAAGCTAGCTCAAGAAATGGCTCGGTATGACGCTCAGTCGGAAATTTTGGAGCAAACGCGGCAACGATGTGAAGCTCTAATTGAAGCCCAAGACACCCAGAGTCGAAATGCACTGCACGCTGAGCGGAAGTCAGCGTACAATCGGAGCAAGGAGCAGAACGACGTGATCAAGCGCCTCCACGAAGATCTCAAATACAACCACGTCAAGTTCGAAGAAGTGCTTCATCAGGAAGAAACTGACTACGAGCAAGAGATCTATCGACTTCGAGAGGAACACGAAAAGCAGCTCGAACTGGAGCGACAGAACACCGCTATCAAGCAGGGTCTTCTCAGTGCGACGAACACGAAGCTGGAATCACTGAAGAAGAAGATGCAGGAGCTGAAGGCTTCATCACACGCGCGAGACATCCTGCTCGCAACAGAGAGAGCGAAGATATCGAAGCTGGAGGCGACACTTGCCCAGTATGAGAAGCACTTCGACGCGTGCAAGTTCAGTATGTCCGACAAAGACAAGGAGATCCTAGGTTTGAAATCTACGAACCGCGTGCTGGAGAACTTCCGCAGTGTGCTGCACCACCGCATCGACAATCTGGAGGCGGCAAAGTCTCCGATGCAAGACCACATGTCGAGCCTTGAGACTCATATCCACGATATGCAGACCGAGTTGGCTGACGAATACCAGACCAAGGCCACGATTCAACAGGATATCGAAAATAAAGACACCAAGATCAAGATGCTCCTGCACGAGGTCAAGATGCTGAGGCAGAATATGCTGAAGAAGGAGTACTCCATGAGCGAGATGGTCCGCGAGTTCACGAGGATGGCTCAAATGAACAACACCAAGGACATGGAAGCCGCGATCAAAGATGCTTACAAGACGTTCGTGATGGGCGAAGCCGTTCAAAAGAAACCACCGAAGACGGTGCTTTTACTTGCTTCTGCTCACGACCAAGGAAGTAGCAGCCCAGGAAAGAACAAGCAAGCGGCAGCGTCGTCTCCAACCATGAAAGACCGGCTTGGTCGCACTATTGCGCAGGATGCTCGATCAAGTTCACCAGCATCACCATCGCGAGGCAACAACAAAGCAGATTCGACCAACAAGTCGAAGCAGTCTCCTGCTCCAGCACCAGTGCAGGCGCCACCTCCATTGACTGATGAATCACTCGGATACGATTGCAAACAAGCCGTGTATGAGTCTGTCCAGCAAATGGAGTACATGAGCAAGACGATCATGACCCTACGAGCAGCGCTTGAAAATGCAAAGGCCAAGGCCGACCGCGTGCGGCGCGATGCTGTTGCTGAAGGAAGCATTTTGATCGAAGAGTGCAACAAGCTCCGGAAAGAAAACAAAGTCCATCTCATCAAAATGCGCGAGCTGGAGCACCAGCTCTACACCCAGAAAGAGCTCATATCCCACGTGACAAGCCCCGCAAAGAGCATGCTCAAGGGTAGTACGTCGTCGCCACAGCTCGCGACGATCAACCAGCAGGGCCACGACCTGATGCTCGACGGATCAGTGAATAACTCCAGCCCCTGCAAGTTAGCACCGTTAGCTTGTGGGACTCCCTTGAAGACAAACCGAAGTTCGTCGCCAGCACCATCACCAGCACGCACACCGAAGGACTCGTCCCTCCCATTCGCCAGAGTTGAGCAGGAACGCCACAATCGCATCAGCGGTGGTGGCAAGGTCGACGAACTCAACGCTGTGGTGATGCAGCAGAAGAAAGAGATCCAACGACTCCAGATGCAAGTCCAGTTGCTGCTCTCTGACGAAGACCAAGGTGCGTCATCTTCTCGCATTGTACTAATCTGGTCGTGTTGTGACTGACTTTTCTCTTTCTTTCTTTCGCAGGACCTGGATCTCGACCCAGTTCACGCGAGTCCGGGCCAGAAGAGATGCGACTTCCACTCAAGTCATCTCGCATCGGTGTCTTACGTCCCATCTCGACTGGTCCAGCTCAGCCACTGCAGTCTTCGTTCGTGTTGAAGCCAAAAGATCCGTGAACTAATGAGTTTGGATAGCCAGGCTATGTGAAATCACACTTCTAGCTAGCCACAGGTGAGCCACTCACGCATCATTTCACACGACCACGCACGCATGCATCGTAATCGTGGCTTTTCACTCTCTATGGCCACGATAGGCAGCCTCTTGCGTGTGCTCTGGCTCTGAAGCTCATTGCTTCCTCGGAAGCTTCGTGACACGGGCGTCTTGGGTCCAAATAACTGCCGAGTCGTTATCACAACACAGTTTCGAGGCTCGCTACGCGCGACAGCGAAACTGCAGACGAGGCCTCCTCACTCGCCCTCCATACTCACTCCAAGAGCAAACTGAGACGCGATAGTTCATCAGTCGCTGGGTAAATATGGCTGCGCGAGAGAATAAGATTTTTCCACGGGCGTTGCGAAAATGCGCGTTGAACAAGAACTGACACACTGCTGCTGCGTGAAGAGGCGCCTCTGTGCTCCATGCACCTCCACGCGACAAACGCCGTCAACGGCACCGTAGATGGGCGTCTTGGCTGCGTGAAGGTATCATCATCAGGCCAGAGACATTGCCCTCTTCCATGGAATTAATCATCACCTAGCACCGCCCACACCTACACTATACCACCATTCACTTTTACTACTTGATCCAGTATCAGTCTGACTATCTACTGCTCTTGATCGCTGCACGATCTTCATCTTGACTCCGCTTCCCAAAGTGTATCCATTTTGAAAGGTGCGATGTTCCGAGCAGCTCCAATGCGATCCCTGGCAGCTCGCAGCTCCATTTTCGGCATTTAAAAATGCTGTTGAAAGAGGCTACGCTGCGTAAATGGCGCCATCCAAACTCTTCACTTTTTACTGAGCCAGCTATATCGATAGCCTGGAAGGTGAGCCGCGACCCATCCCTCATCCCGGCGCCTCTTCCTCGCGTGCTGAGTCGCAGATTTGTGCTTAAAGACGACGGAAGTTGCTGGCTCGTTCTCAAAAATAGCGCGCACAATCCTGAGAGAGAAGCCCCAACGGCACCACGGTGGCTGGGCTGACTGAGGCGATCCATCGCGGCGCTGCGGAATAATAACTCCTGGGCGTTTGGGAACGCGGGAGGCGGAGTGTACTAGTGTGAGTATGAAGAAGGGGAAGGCTTGCTCTGGTACATACAAAATAAGACTGCGAGTGGCCAGCCGGCTCTGTTTTGGTTTCCATCCATGGATGGATATTGGCTGCTTGCTCGCATTCCGAATCGCAGCCAAGCCAACGACCCTACAAATAGGCGCAGAGAGTGAAGGGGTATGATAATAGCGCGTCGCCCCCACGCTCAGGCGACGTCGGCAAAACCGCACAAAACGCCACACTACAGTGCGTAGGGAGATGACGCTTCCACCGATCACTTTCTAGCTTCGCCCCCAACGCGACGAACTCTCTCACTGTCTCTACACGACTCGACTCGCGCCAACAGCGAGCGACGCATCCATCCATCCACGCATCGAGACATCCTCATCGCGATTCCGCATCTCCACACGCTGCCGCCTCGTCGACCACCCCGCAAGCGGTCGCGATAGGCGTCGTCATCCACCGACCCAACACCACTTCGCGTCTTCGTTCTCCCCAGTGACCTGACCCGTTCACGGCATTTCGTTGGCGAAAGCGCAAACGTTGGTGACTGTGCAATTCGTTGGCGCGAAAAAGTCGTTGGCGTTGGACAACGATCGTTGGCGCGCGCTTTTGTTGGTGATATCGACCACATTTTGTTGGCGCCACTTCAAGTGACCATCACTCTGACGCGATCACTTCCCCCGCGCCCGCCCTTTCCATTCCATTCCACCATTCGCGCGGAAACACCCGCCGGACACGAGGAGCTACTCGCTTCATTCGCCATTTCCCCCTCGACGCCCAAACGCACACGACCCTCTGAGCCAGTAGTCATGGACCTGGCCATCCGCGTGAACGTGCGCTACGCGGCGCCGCCAAACTCGCAGATCAAGGACGCGCTGCGGCTCTTCAAGAGCCCGCGCTGGGTGCAGTCCATCATCCGGTACATCATGCCGCAGCTCAACAGCGTGTCGCCGGCGGCGCTCCATGTCGTGGACACGCTCAAGACCAACCTCGTGAGCGCGCCCGAGTGCGACGGCAGCTGCGTCGTGTGCATGGAGGCCATGCCCGACCCGTGCGTGGAGCTGCCGTGCCAGCACCGCTTCCACACGCACTGCATCGAGCCGTGGCTCAAGATGCACAGCACGTGCCCCACGTGCCGCGCGCAGTTACCCACGGACGCGGCGTCTAATTACAGCGTGTACGCGATCAACACGACCATCATCCTGCAGCAGTCCCAAGCACGCCTGCCGACAGCCGAGCTGCTGGAGCTGCCAGCGAGCAACCAGATCATTCGAGCCGTGGTGAATGCACGAGTACGAAGAAGCGTGCCGACTGGAGACGCGCAAGGCACACTGCGTGGACTGGACGGCGTGAGTGAACTCGCGGGTCAGTTGCCGACGATGGCAATATCCATGCCGCTCGTGCAGTCGGTGGAGAACCCGGTCATGAACGCCAGTGTTATCCAGCGGGGCCTGGAGATGCCAGCGTGTATCACGGAGCCAGTAGTTCCGATCCTGCCTCGGCACTCGGCGCGTCGACGATTCCGAGAGGAAGAGCTGCCAGAGCCCTCCACACACAAGCGCGCACGGCTCAGCGACGCAGCAGACGAGCAGGAGATCTCGACGTCTGTCTGAATCGATCGTACTACGACGCCTTCACGCATTATTTAGGAGACCCTGACACATTAGCCACGCAATTTTCCCCCTCTCCAAGCACCACAAGACCCGACAAGACCGACTCGTCGCAAGAACTCGGCGAGCGAGTAGCAAAATACTATAGTAAGAAGCGAGATACGTTAGATGATTTGGCTCCACACAGTTTACTCCGACAGTGCGTCACAGTGTGTCCAATGGAAGAACACCCCTCCCCTCCTCCTCATTCTTCTCACTGTACCTTCACTGCAGCAATTGCTGGCTCAAAGGCGATCGCAGCATGAGGCCTCTACACAGCTCCAGTAGATCGGTCGCCGACTCGGCCGACTCGAGCGGAGGGTGCGACACCATCCAGTCGAGTGCGTTGTTGAAAGGCACCACGAGCTTGGCGACTGCAGGAGGAAGGCGGCACGGACGCGCGATCTTCTTGTCCTGGAAGTTGCTGCCGATCAGCAGGATCACGCACGCGATGTGGAGCACCATGACGTAGCGGTCGTCTTCGCCACGGTCTTCTTCACTCATCGCCGTCTCATTCATCACATGCGAGCCACTCGCACACGCCACTGGCAGCAGGAACGACAGCGCGCGATACCATTCGACGGCGTTAGGCAACGCCGACGCTGCTCGTCCCGACGTCGTGAGCTCCACGCTGCTACTGCGCAGCAACAGCAAGTTCAGTAGGATGCCGAGGCTCAGCGACAGCGTCGGAATGCCACCGAATTGCTCTTCGCCTGTCGAGATGTTGGCGCACAGCGTGCAGCAGAAGCGAAGGATGCGACGCAGGACGTCGACGTCTTCCGCGATCACTTGCGCGCCTTCAGGAGTCGCGCTGATCTGGAGAAGTCCCGGCAGCAAAAAGTGGAGCTGGTCGATCTGCGCGTCGTCTTCCTGTATCCGCGTGGCTGTTCGCAGCATCTCGCCCACGGCGTCGACTTCATCGTCCGAGTCGATCTCTTCACCGTCGGTGTCCACGGCGTCTTGCTCTTGGATGCTTGGCGACTCGTGGTGTTGGTTGAGTGGCTTGTAGCACACGAGAAACGGAAGCAGGTCGATGGCCTGCTCCACGCCCGTGTCCGAGTCCTCTGCGAGCCACGCAGCGATCACTCGAACACTCGCAAACACGATCGCATCCAACTGGTAGACGATGGGCGAGTGGCTGGCCAGCAGGCGCTTGTACCGGTGGGTCTTCATGAAGTCTCTCGCTGCCGTCAAATGCTCGATGATCACTGTGAAGGTATCGCTGAACGACTGCTTGAGCTTGATCAGGATATCGTACGGCAGCACACCGTCGCCGTCCGCACTGGACACAAGACCCGCGATGACCGCCTCGACCAGTCCATAGCAAATGGGCAGCACAGCCATCGCTCGCTGCACTTCTGTTGCTTGTCGCTCCTCTTCGTCCACGCGTTCGACGGCCTTCTCTTCCATCTGCAGCAGCGCGAGCTCCACTTCATCCAGCATGACCTTGATCTAAAACCCACACCCCGTCAGTCAACAGACCAGTAGAATCTCAAGGTCAAATACACTTACCTCGATGCCAACAAGCTTGAGCACGAACAGCACGAACTTGCCTCCGGACACTTCGTCTTCGGCCTCCTGGCTTCTCAGCGTCGTCCCTGGCAGCATCCACGCGAAGCCCGAGTGGCGCGTGAGCTGGTACACTAACCGAAGACACTCGTCGCGTTCGTGGCCTGACCACTTGGACTGCAGGAACCGAACGACGCCTACGCGAAGATCCGACAGCGCGCGTGACGACAGCAGCTCGGCTGGCGCACTGGTCTCTTCAATGAGCTGCAGCAAGTTGTTGAAGATCGCGAGAATGCCGACGGTGGCACGACCACGGGCCTGGGAAAACGCAGAGCACAGGTACTCGAAGTCGTAGCTCGCGAGTCCGCTCCAGAAAGGCGGGTACGCCGACAGCGCCTCCACGATCGACCAGTAGCTCGCAATCGCAGCGTCCACAGACGCATCGGTCTCGGCCTTTGAGCCGTCGTCAGCAGACGACGAAGCCGTTCCTTTCAGCATTTTCTTGAGTGTGCTGACCACGCGACCACCCACTTTCTCCTGGCTGAGCAAGCTCGTTCCTTCCTCCGTCTGTACGACGCCCTGTAAGATGGACACGCAGTCGTAAATCGACGGCGTCGGCGGACTCGCAAGCAACGCGAGCTGGTCGAGCACGAAGCGCACGAGCTTCTCCTGCGCGAACAGCGTAGCCACAGTCGCGTCCTCACAGAACCTACACGATCCATAAACACACATACACAGTCAGCCCAGCGTATACAATCCAGTCATGGATCCGTAGTCCGTACGTGGCGATGAGGTTGAGGCCCAGCACTTGGAAGGAGGAGAGACTGTCCTCGCCGTCGCCTACATCCACAGCCAAGACACCCCCAGTCAACCACGGCTTTCTATATGGGCAACAGCAACCCACAAGAGCTTACCTCGAGTGGAAATGAGCCGCAGGAAGAAGCTGACGCCCACAATGTCCACGACCTGGCGGCGCACGCGGCGCATGCGCTCGTCGTCCACGTGGCTCAGCTTGGTGATCATGAGCAGTCCCGCGAACTTGTGCTCGTCGCTCTTTCCCTCCAGCATGCGCAGGCATTGCTGTATCTGTTCCTCGGTCGCCTGCGCCGTCGGGGGCTCTGGTGTCGTGTCCTGCATGGCGCCGGCGGGTGAGCTTCGCGTCTCCTTGTGGCAAATGCGCTGCTGGTTGACCAGCTATCGTAAATAGTGACATTCACAGGAAGAGTGACATGTATCCATTTCAGTGACATGTCATTATGCTCACACGTCACATGAAATCCTCCTCATAGGCGTTCACGCTCGAGAGATCCGCCGAGGCCTGGAGACGGTCTCCCGACTCGATGTTCTCACGCGTCATGAGCGTCCTACGCCAGAAGTACAAGCACTTAGCCATTGAGCCAGTCCTATAGTTATTTTTTGTGTGGAGTACGTACGAGTAGCTGCGCAGTTCTTTCTCCTTCTTGTACTCCTCGCGAGCTTTCCGCTCGTGGGCTTCGAGCTGTTGGCGCTGCTTCTTGCGGTCCGACTTGTACAGAAGCTCCTGCTTACGACGCTCCTCTGTGTGACGCATAAAGTAGTTTCGTCAACGAAGGCACCCACGCGAAGTGTCCATAAGCAGTGGCAAACCTTCGAGGTCCGGGTACGACTCAGTCTTGGTCTTATTCAAATCCTTCAAGATATCACGGTCCTTCTCCTTCACAGTGTACGTACGGACCTGTATAGACATTAAAACCCTCAGCAAAAACCTCCCAAGTATCAAACAATGAATGACGTAGACCACGTACACGCTCAGGGTGGTTGAATCCGACTTGGCCGACCTCCATCGCCTTGGTCTTCTTCAGGTTGCGCCACTTCGTGTAGACCTGGCAACCACACAGAGATGACGGTAAGAACACAGTAACAGTGTCATCCATGCAATCATAGTGCAACGTACGACTTTGACGCTCTTCTTCTTGCTGCCTTCGATCGAGTTTTCCTTCACAGACAACCATTTTTATCAATTCGAGCAAGACGATCACCGCAAAATATAGGCGCACTTTACCTTCACGAGCTGGGCGCATTCTTCCAGACAGGTCTCCGAGATGTCATCAAGTGCTGACTGGCCCTGAGCTCACAACGGATTCACATCGTCACTGAGGTAGCCATTAATTAAGATGGTAACCAGGAAAGTGGATACACACCACCGGAAGGCGCAGATACACGTGCGCCGAAGAGAGGTCATCAACGTGGAACCTATTGCAATACAAGCCATCCATCATCAGTATTAGCATTGCCAATAGGATGACCAGCCATCCAAGAAGAGCTGCTCGCCATTACCAGATATCTTCGAGAAAGCCGTAGCGGATCAAGTCTTCATTCTCAAACTTGTCCTTGCCCATGTAAATGGTGTGGCCCTCTGCACAAAATCCATCAGCAATAGAATCCACAGTGCACACATCATCAGAGTGATGATAGATGCGGATCATGACTGGAAACCCACCAGAGGACGTGAAATACAGCACCATGGCGACGCGCTTCCGATGCTTCTTCCTGCTTGACCTGGTGATTGATGTCGCTTTGAGTTTCCGAGGGTTTTGAGCCAATCAAACAGAGAGATTCAATATTGGATTTTAATTGGATATAATTCAGTTGGGTTACGCCACTTTGGAGGGTACGCCGTGTTTTGTGATTCAGGGTCACGAGTGAAGCGTGTCCACGCTTGGCTGTCGTCACGAAAGTCATGCTTGTTGACTGAGGAGGTCAACGCCACAGACGTTCCCGTTGTCGCACGCTGCGACAATGCATCGATACTGCTTATTGGCACCATCCACAACCGAAACCACGTAGCAATTCGCACCCGTCGCTTGCTTTGTGAACAGCAGCCGGTGACAATAGCTGCAGTTCACTTCAGTGTAAATCAGAGTGAAGTTGATGTAAATCAGAGTGTCTGCCGGACCAGAATTTGCACAGTCAAAGCTGACGTGCGGCCGAAATGTAACCTGGTTACACAAAAGCTACTGAGATAACGACTTTCGCAGCCAGAAACTATCAACAGATGAGCCAACCGCCACGAATAGGGTTCACTAGAAAATTTCATTCATTGGCCAACACCCACATTCTCGAACTATCCAAAATATCAAATCACCTGAGCAGCTGAACAGCCCAAAACGAATTATACCTCACAAGCTTACCGTTGAAGCCTCAAAATTCCCGCAATCAGCTGCAACCTCTTTCGTAACCCAGCCGTTTTTGGGTTCACAACCTGCCAGTTGCAAAAATTACTTACCGATGGTCGGAAAAGCCAGAAAACCTACCACGGAACCACTCCACATTTGCGCTGGCTTTTGCAACGCCACGCTTCTGCTCCTCTGCTTTCCAGTCGGTGGTCTGTTGTCGTGTGATTGAGTGTGAGCTGTTGAGCCGAGCAGATCATCTTCAGTCTAAAGTTTAGGCCAAAAGAGAAACTCCCCAGTCACTCTCTCTCTCAGTCTCGGACGGAGACTGTTCCTCGCATCCCCCTGAGTCATTTACACACAGTTAGATCCAAGATGCAGCTTCGCTCGCTTCTCGTGGCGGCGTCGGCGGTCGCGAGCGCGTTCCTCGTGAACGCGGCGTCGGCGGCGACCACCACGCCCAAGTACTACTGCGAGTCGAACGCCGACTGCGAGACCAACTTCCCAGGTACGATCTGTATCGAGGTCGACAGTTACGGAGAGATCACGAAGAAATGCACGCCCAACACCAAGGAGCGTCCGGCGTGTCTCGGCACGCAGCCAGGTCTGTGTCCGTCGTACCAGAGCGAGGAGATCGGCTACCTGAACGTCCACTGCGTGTTCGTTGCCAAGGACGACACGGGCGAGACGCTCCAGGCCTCGAGCACGGGCAGTGGCAGTGGCAGTGGCAGTGGAAAGAACGCGACGCGTCGCGGACGCTGGCTCATGCTCGCCGCTACCAACACGACGGCTGCGACGAATGCCTCGGCGACGGTCAAGCCAGCGGGCAGCGCAGACGGTAGCACAGTTGGCGATGTGACCGTGCCAGACGGATCGGGCTCGTCCACGACGTCGGCAGCGACCGTTTCCGGTGGCCTCGTCAAGGTGACGATCAACAAGAAGACGGTCACGGGCCTGTTCAAGTGTGTGGACGTGTCGGACTGTGAGAACCAGGCGTACGACACGTCGCTGTGCTCGCCGCTGGCGTGTGGCTCGCCGACCTCGAAGATGCAGTGTAACAACCACGGCACGTGCACGTACACGAGCATCCAGACCATGAGCAAGCGCAGCTGCATGTGCTACGCCGGCTTTGGTGGCGACAAGTGCCAGCAGGAGATCTCGAACGAGTGCGACGTCGACTGTGGCCTTGGTGGTGACTGTGTGGACGGCGAGTGCAAGTGTAAGAAGGGCTTTGACGGCGCGCTGTACAAGGGCAAGAAGGGCAAGCCGAACCAGCGATGCACCAAGTGCACGAACGACCAGGCCTGCCAGAACGACAACTCGTGTGATATCGAGACTGGTGTCTGTGTGTGCGCGGCTGGTTACTCGGGCCCGACGTGTGGTGCCACCGAGGACTCGTGCACGAAGAAGGACTGTGGCACGGGCAACTGTAAGCTGTTCGGCAATGGCACGTCGGCCTGCTACTGCCCGATCTGCTCGCCAGACTGTGAGATCTGTAAGGCCAAGGACTGCTCCACGTGTCCGTCGCCGGCGTCGACCATCACCACGTCCAAGCTCGCGATCTTCGCGGCGGCGGTGGCGCTCGCGGTCGGCAACCTGGTCTTGTAGATGAGATCTGCATGGCACATCTTTCTTCGAAGAAGATACCGCTTCCTGCGTAGAATCTACTCCCCACACATCCTCTCAATACATATTATCAATTCGCAACCCCACCCTTGACGTTGTTTTGCATATTATATTTGATGGCGAGAGGGTGTTTGTGTGTGTGCGTGTGTCGAGATGTTCTTCGTCGTCTACAGTCCTTGGCGGTCCACTGATGGACGTAGCTGCTCACTGGGAGGCCGCGTCGACTGGCATCATGAGCGTGATGGTGTCGCCCTTGAGCAGGATACGCCCCAGCGGCGTCCTCTTCAGCTGCTTGATGTCCAGCTCCTCGGCGTCGTCCAGCACCAGGTTCATGTACTCGTCAAAGCCCATGATTCGGCCTTCGATGCGGGTGTTGACCTGCTCGTACAGCCACACCTGGACTCTAGATTTCTGCTCATCACAACAACACAAACAACATCATTAACGCACCAATTCCACGGAGAATACCCATGGAGTATACATGGAAAATGCACACGTACGTTCTGAAGGAATCGGAACATCAGGTTGATGGGCTGGGTCATCGGCTTTTGGACTTTAGTGCTCATGGTGATCGAGTTGTGGAGAGGATCGAACGGTCGGCGGAGGGGGTTCTTTCTAATGGATTTCTTCGAGAAAGCGGGGGCTAAAAAGGCAACACGGGCGTAGGTGGGTCAACACTATTCCATATTCATACGCGTGTGAGGCTCTGCGTGCGCTGCTTCCTCTCAGAGGCGGCGCCGCGGTCGGCTCATGCGTCTGCTCACCTTGCTTCCGTCGATGCTTTTTGCTTGGGGAAATGGGTGGGAAGAGATTGGGCATCCAATTTGGATCAATCAGATCAGTCCACATCTTTGATTGGCTGAAATAGACCATCATTTTAAACCAATCAAGCAAATTCATTAAAGCCTCCGAGAAAGGCGCCTCACACGAAAGGTGAACTTCACGTGTTCGCTTCACCGTGACCTACCGCAACGGACGCGTTGAGGATGCATCGCAGATTGGCTCGTGTCTCCTCATTTATGCTTGCTGTGTGACCCGGACAATGGTGACGGTGAAGGTAGAGCCCTATATTTGGACTGCATAGTCGCGTTTCCTCCTACGCTGAGGCATTGATGGACTGCGCAACTGCTGCAACGGCTCAGCTAAGTCGGCAGCATTTTTGATCAGTGAGAGACCAGCTACGTACACGATGGAGCGAGCACTGAGGACACACGCCCACCAAGACATGAAGCGCGTGGTCGAAGAGCCAGGCGATGCGGATGAGGACGCCTTCTTGGATCGCATGACGGGCTTACTCGATGCGATCGTTCGAGAATGCGCCGCCGTGGGTCGTACTGAAGATGGTGGAACAGTCCTCGCGAAGGCTGCGAGTGCCTTTGAAGGCGTTCAGCGCATGTGCCGAGAAGCTGGCATCGTTCATGCCAACGCCACTCGTGAAGCCAGCCAGCCAGCCAAAGCTCATTCAAACCACGCGGCTTCTCGTGTGGTTCCACTGAGAGCCCATGATTTCAAGAAGCACGCCTCACCGCCGCGATCACCCGATTTTCCTATCGACGATCGATTGAGCCACTCCCTCAACCTGGATCTCCACGATGAGCGATCAGTAGACGATGACCAGTCACTTCCTCCACCGACTCCAGTGCGGTGCCGCCTGCCCATGGGCTCAGGCGACGACATCATTGAAGTTGAGATCACAGATATCCTCACGAGCACGCAAGAAGAGATCCAACGCTGGAAGCACGAGTTCCGCCTGCAGATGATGGAGCAGGAAGCGCGGCAACACGACCAGAACCGAGCGCATCTCGAACAGATCCAGGCCTTACGAGCGACGCTGGACGAGTCGCAGCGGTACATCTCCAAGCTGCACAAAGACATCGACAATACAAACACCAAGCTAGAAACCGTGCAAGCACTCATGACCAAGTCCCAGAAAGCCATGGAGCTCACGCTGAAAGAACACACGCAGTACTGGAAGGCCATTTGCAACGACCTGGTTGTGGAGAAGCGAACGATCGCCAAGAAACTCGCGGAAGAACGCGGAAAGTACCACTCCCTGCGCGAACATATCGATATGCACGACTCCAATGGCAGCAGCAGTAAGACAGCACCAGAGCTACGTCGCTCGTCGCCACCACCGTCTCCTGTGAAGGCCAAACGCACAGCCACGTCCTCACTTCTCGGAAACCACGCGTCTGCGTCCAGCGGGTCTTCTCGTCTCCGTGAAAGCAGCGCGGCATCGTCCATGTACGCCTCCGAGTCGACATCTCCACCAACCACGAGCTTCCGCCGCTACTACATCAACAAGAAGCCGTCCAGCTAATCTGATGTTGCTTTCGATCCATAACTAACACGGCTTGTTCCGTATCTTAGTTACCGTATTACGCTAACGCGATCCGATAACTCGATCTGGAGGAGTCGACCACGTGCACGTCATCACTTTTTCAACTTCAAGATCGAGGTTTTACTTTCCTCCCTAAAAAACCTCGTAATTCGTCCATCAGAGAGCCTCTTCAGCCTCAGCAGCTCACTTTACCCACACGGCCGAATCCAACGTCAGGTCGGTCCCATTGCCATTCCGCAATCGTCGGCGTCCGTCCCTTCTAAGATCCGACAGCTCACTACAGTAATATGCGCGTGCGTGCGTCCACCCAGCAGCTCCTCGCGGCCTCGCGCGCCTGCCGCGCCCTCCACACGGGCAGCTCGTCCTCTGTGCCTCCATTGCCGTCGTGGTTCAAGCGCATGACCACGCAGAACGAGTACGCGCTGCCTCGCTTGCCCGTGCCGCAGCTCTCGGACACGTTGTCGCGCTACTTGGAGTCGGTGCGTCCGCTCGTGTCGGAGAAGGAATGGAAGGAGCACGCGGCGCTGGCCTCTGCGTTTGAGAATGAGGAAGGCCGCACGCTGCAGGAGCACCTGCTCAAGCGCGAGCTCGCGCAGGCCATGAGCAAGTCGTACCCGTTCAGCTACATCGAGGCCGACTGGGACCAAATGTACTTGGGCGGCCGCTACGAGAACCCGATCAACGTGAACCCTGCGTACGGGCTCGTGGACGAGACCGAAGGAAACCTCAAGGGCCTCGTGCCGCGCACGGCGGCGTTTGTGCGCTCGGCCGCCAAGTGGTGGGAAAAGGTCAAGAGCAGCGAGCTGGAGCAGGACCCAAAGCAGTGTATGTTCAGCTTTGCGCGCCAGTTCGGCACCACGCGCGTGCCCAAGAAGGACCGCGACGTGCTGGAGTCGTACCCGCGCTCGAACCACATTGTCGTGCTCAAGGACAAGCAGTTTTACCAGCTCGACGTGCTGAGCCCGGACGGCAAGCAGCTCCTGTCGCAGGCAGCGCTCGAAGAGCGTCTCCACGAGATCCTGAACGCACCAAAGCCCAAGGCCGAGTACGGAGACGTGGACATCTCGATGCTGTCGGCCGAGAACCGCGACACGTGGGCCCAGATCCGTGACGAGCTCATCTCGCACGACCCCGTGAACGCCCACTCGCTGCGTGTGGTCGACTCGGCACTGTTTGTGCTCGTGCTGGACGAGCGCTCGTCGAACGACACGGTCAAGCGCATGGAGCTCGCGCTGCACGGCAACGCCTCGCAGCGCTGGTTCGACAAGGTCCAGGTCATCGTGCAGGGCGACGGCCACATGAACGTCAACTTCGAGCACTCGACGTCGGACGGCACGACGTGGAACCGCTGGATCCACGAGGTGTGGCACGACATGCGCGGCACCGAGTCGGGCTTCTCGCCGCTCAAGGAGCTGCCCGAGTACACGAATGGCACCAAGCCGGCGCTGCTCGACTGGAAGCTCTCGAACAACCTGGTCGAGGACATCAAGAAGGCCGAGTCCAACTTCCAAAAGTTCTCGGGCAACCTCAAGTCGGACTTTTTGCACTACACCAACTTTGCGAAGAAGAACTGCAAGACCTGGAAGCTCAGTCCGGACGGCATCGCGCAGATGGCGCTCCAGTTGGCGTTCTTCCGCGAGCACGGCCACGTCTCGGCGACCTACGAGTCGTGCTCGACGCGTGCGTTCCACCACGGACGCACGGAGACGATCCGATCGGCGACGCCCGCGGCGGCCGACTTTGTCAAGGCCGTCCAGGCCGGTGAGTCCAAGGATCTGCAGCGTGAGCTCTTCGTCACGGCGGTCAACCGCCACGTGGAGATGGCCAAGAACGCCCAGAAGGGTCTCGGGTGCGACCGCCACTTGACGGCGCTCTCGTCGATCGCCAACCAAGCTGGTATCAAGAGCGACTTCCTGCAGAGCCCTGTGCGTGCGTCCAGCACCAACTTCCAGATCTCGTCGAGTAACGTGACGACGCCTTTCCTGCAGTACTTTGGCTTCGGCGCCGTCGTGCCGCACGGCTACGGCGTGGGCTACTTGCTCCACAACGACAGCATCAACGTGAGTCTCACGAACTACAAGGACAGCGGCATCACGGACGCCGCCAAGTTCAAGAAGGCCATCGCCGCCTCGCTGGACACGGTCAAGGAACTCGCCGACGCGGCGCCCTAAGCCCTAAGCCGTAGTAGTAGTACACGACGACGACTCGTGTGAGCTAAGCCACCTGAACGAAAGACGTGGCGGTCAGTGCCTTCTATTTGAATACTAGCAGCGTCAGCATTCTTTGTCCACGCTTCGTCATAACCTCCCATATCGTTTCTAGGCCGAGATGTGTGGCTTATTCCATTCAGTGGACGTTGTACGTGGACTTGAAATGGCGCAGCAAAGCCTCGTCGTCAAACTCGACACCTTGGACCTCCGAAAAGCTTTGTACAAACGAAGACACGTCGTCCACCACCCTTAATCACACAGTTTTCACGTCAGCCACACGCGAGTCGACCACACAGCAGGTTACAGAGCCCACATACCGTCGCTTGCCCGCCGGGGTCTTGGGCTGGACCTGCTTGAAGCACTCGGGCAGCTTCTGTGTGAACATATCGAAGACACGAGTCATCACGTCCTTCATCTGAGGCCCTGACAGCACCGGGTGGAGCACAGCGTGGAGCTTGAGCGTGCTGTCCTTGATCCCCCGCATCGGATTCGAAGGCACAGACACGTTCGTATCATAGTCGACCTGAAAACCATCGCAAATATGTGTCAGCCACCTAAAGAATCCGCCAAATCAAATCTACAGCAGCAGAAACGTACCTCAGCATGAACGTTTTCGAGGAACCGCTTCATGATCTGGTCCTCAACGATGCTCGTAAACTTGCTGAAGATCTTCTCATTGTGTTCGGCGTAGTCTCGCAGCACGCGGTCGAACTCTTCGAGCAGCAGCTTTTGGCGATCCGTGAAGTGAGCGGCCAGCGCGGCCTTGATATGTGGAATCAGCGTCATCGTCAGATCCAGCGATTGAGACGCCAGCGCTACAATACAGAAACAAACACACATCAGCTTTGGTGGGAATCAAACGCAATAACGAAGACAAGCACGAACCTAAATGCCGCGCCGAGATGCTCTTGAGCCGAGCGATTTGCATGGCGCCAGCGCCCAAGACGAGCTGCGTCGTTCTTGAGTTGAACAGTCGGAAGATCTCGATCGAGCGCTGGAGCACGTCGGTGGCCAGCACGGGGAAGTTGGCGGCACACGACATGTAGTTCATGGCGATCTCGAGCATGAGCAGCACAGACCACACGACGCGGAAGGTCTTCCCACAAACAGACACGACCTTGAACGGCGCGGCCGTATCACCCGTGACTTCTCGATCATCGGATAGCGTGAGCGACACGCCGCGACCGCTTGATAGATCTTCGAGTGCTTTGTGTCGTGATACCGAGATCTCTGTGTTTTTCCACAGCTCGTGGTCCAGCGTGGAGACCAGCTTGGCTATTTGAGCTTGGTGGTACTTCTCGAGGAAGAGCTTGAGCTGCGAAAACAGTGCACCTCGCAGTGTGTAGTCGGTCTTGGACGTGAGCTTTTCGATATTCACGACGAAGTCCATGGTCGTATCGTACAGAAGCCGCAGCTGCGGCATCGTGTATACGGCTTGCACTTCCTTCCGCACGGCGAAAAGGTTCGAGACACTTCGCTGGGAGAACTCGCACGTTTTCCGGACCACCTCGTCGATCTCCTGGATGACTTTGTTGCACTTGTTCTTCTTCTTCCAATCCCCCAGCACTTCCTTCTCGTCCACACTGCTCTCAGACGGAGACCACGACTCCCCGCCACTCGAACTGTTGGTACGCGTAGTCGCATCTTGTGCCGCTGCCTTGCGCTGCTTCTGCTTCTCCGCCAGCTTCGCTTCCTCTGCCCCAGCTTCTTCGACCTTCTTGTTCATGGCTTTGGTGAGCATCTTTTGCACGACAACTGCTCGTTCCAGGACCATGAGCAAGTGCTCAAAGATCATCTTCACGCACTTGAGGAACTCATCCGATGTGAGTGCTCGCAGCTGGATCGACACCTTGGACTCGGCAGCTCCATCCGCATTCTCACCCGCTGAGCCCTTACTGCTGCCGGACATTGCGATGGTCTCCGTCACCACCGTCTTCACCACAACCTTGATCTCCTCGGTCAGCTGATCTCGGTACTTCCCCACGACATCCGTCAACGCATCCAGTCGGAACAGCGTCTCGGTTAGTCTCTTGAGCTCTCCGGTTTGTGAATCTGCTTCCTGTGAGTTTTTTCGCGACGACGTCAATGCGCCAGAGCCGTTGTCTTCATCACTGAACATCCATTCAGGCGACGTCACGATCGAAATGAAGCGCTGCGAGATCTGGGCGGCGATCAGACTGCGGTATCCATGGAGTTTGTCACTCAATGACCTCAAGCCATGGATTCCCTTGAGGTGTTCGCGCAGCGTCGTCTGGGAGGACTCGATCAGATCGAGTGCGCTGGGGTAGTCCTCGCACTGGACCAGCGCCTCAACCGCCGACTCGGCGTTCTTGACTTCTTCAATCATCGTCACGACTTCATGGAGCTCAGCGATCCGCTTCTGGCGGCGATGGAGACTGACGATATCGAGCGATTTGTCTGCCAGGCCATTGCGCAGCCGATCCATCGTTTTCCTATCAGCAACCACACAAGCTTCAATAAAAAGAAAAAGTCAACTTCAGTCATCGAAATGAAGAGCTACGTACCGCAAGGTCGCGACTTGGTCGCACGCCACTCGAATCGACTGCGTCATGACTTCCTGGTTTGCTGACGCCTCGAAGAACCGATCGGACCGTGACGAGACCTGGCGAAGCAGCGTGAATTCCACACGATCCAGGTACCCAGACAGCTCATCTTGCAGGCCGCCTGAAGTCTTCATACTCATCACTTGCTCAAACAGAGCTGGGTCCGTGAGATCGAAGTCAGGCCGGAAAAACATACTGGGTACGACACTCAGGCACTTAGCCACGTCTTCGTCAGCCACGGAAATCGACGGCACCTGGCTGGACGAGAGCTGCTCGCTGATGGGCAGCGCGTGGTTATCTTCGTATTGCTTGGTGGCCTTTCCGTATTTCTTCAGGTACGGCTCAAAGTCTCGTGCCGAGACAAGATCGAGTCCTGGGATCGACAGCGTCGGCATCACGATCTCGGCGTCCAGTGGGTTCTGGTACAGCACATCCAGCAGCGCGCCGCCCCAGCTTCCGCCCTTGGGGTTCGTGAGCACCGAGTGCAGGTTGTGGTGGCACACTTCCAAGTACGCGCGCTCTTCTTCATCCAGACTCGCGACGTCGTCCACTGCCGCGAGCGCCGCTGCGCTGCTCTGACGCAGCGTGCGTCCCGACGCATCACGCGACAGCGATGCCGTGCGCGAGTTGGTGCGTCCAGTGTCCATTCCGCTGGAGGTGCTGCGCGGAATGCCCCCGCCGAGTGACATCCCGCCGGCGTGGTCGCGCACGTCGAAGAGACTCGGGTACTCGACGGGGGCGGCCATAGCACCGCCACTAGTGCTGCTGCTGCTACCTGAAGAGCTCGTGCTGTAGGCGCTGCGTGGCGTGCCGCTCGCCATCATCATGGTGTCCTTCATGGCGGTGATGGGACTCGTGACGCCCGTCCAGCCTTTCTTGAGCAGCTTCGTCGGGTTAAACATCGAGCTCGCGCCACCGAAAGCACCGCCGCTTGAGCTTCCAGACGCAGAGCTTCCATTGGTGCTGCCGCCCGTGCCGCTGATCTTACGCAGCGCGTCCATTGTGGCGCGTGGAGAGACGTCGACGGAGAGTGCGGATATTGCCCGCCGCCCGCTACTACACAAGGGGAGCAAGTCAACTTCACATGTGCAGGTCGCGCGAACGGAGCTGCAACCGTCAGCAGGTCGCACGAAGGTAAGGTCTCAGAAGAGTGACTACTGTCGCTAGTGACCAATAAAAATTGGTGCGTTAAGTTCGCATTGGTGGGTGGAATGGTTCGCAGGTGACGCGTCAGTGTCTTCATTCGCGATGATTGGATAATACTGCGTCGTGACGTCGTCGCGTCACTCTGACTAGGTCCGAGTGGCGATCTTGGTTTTCCACGCACGCCATCGAAAGGCGCTTCGCTTCGCTTCAGGTCGGTCGCCACGTTGGCAATCGACGAGTCGACTTGGGTGGTCGACTTACAGTACGTGTGTGGGTGTGGCGTTGCGTTGTCCCCATCCTCCCCAAGCACCGACTTTAGTTCCAAAGATTTAGAACCGCTCCTGTGGTCGGTGGTCGAGTTACCGGCATTATTGCGAGGCCATCGAATTGTTTGACAGCGAGCGACGAACGCCACCGAACGACCACCTCTAGAGAGTCTTCACATCTCCATGCAGAGGCGCACAGTGCGCTGTTGACGAAGCTCCTGGCCCAGGAGCCACTCCTCCGCATCTTCCACTTCGACTTGTTTGTTTCAGACCATCAAATCGAACCAACTGGCTCGTCTGGAGTCAGTCTGTCACGTGCTTGTGACCATCACTCTCTAAGCTGTTTTAACTCGGTGCGTGACGCGCTTGGTGCGAACTTAGCGCGCCCCCACCATACAAACCCCCTATGAAAACGAAGAGCTCCGTATTTTTGGAAGCCGCTAGAGCCGAAAGCGACGAGGCAATCGTCATTCGTGCGCTTCTTTCCATTGCCCGCATGCACCTCTAGACCAGTGGAAGGCATTACAGTATCAACTGGAGTCCACACTACATACTCAGTCATTTGCCCATCGTCCTTGTGTACGTGAAGCGCCAGATTCCGTGGAACATTTCCATTTTCACAGGCGACGTCGACGTCGACACCCTTCTTCATCCGCTCTCCTCATCACCACGTGCACCCGACTCGCCCGCACGCGCCAGCACACCGGCATCACGACAGCGCGTCATTCATTTCCAATCTCGCGACCAGTCGCCTACGTCACTCTCTCACTCGCATCCGCATTCGGCCACTAAGCACCACCACCGCCAAGCTCTCGTTTAAACCATGGCGCTGTGGGGCACGCTGATCCAGCGCATCGGCGGCGGCAGCGTCAAGTCGGATTCCGATGCGTTTGTAGACGATTTCTTCAAGAAGACGCGCCAGGAAGAGCGCTGGCAGCTACCCAAGATCGAAGCCGATCTGCAGGCGTTCATCCAGACCCAGCTCACGGGGCCGAACAAGCGCCGCGGCATTGCGCTTGTGACGTCGGGCGCGACCATCGTACCGTTGGACACATCAGACGTTACGTTCGTGGACCAGTCATCGCAAGTGCAAGAGTACCAAGGCCCCGCGTGTGCCGAGTATCTGCTGCATCTTGGTTACTCTGTGATCTTCGTGCACCGCGAAGACTCGCTTATGCCATTCACACGCCATTTCCAAAAGTACATCCAGAACGGCGCGTTCATGGATATGCTGCATGTCCGCAACGACGAGATGGTGATCAACGGCGTCGACCGCGCGCAGAAGACGCGGTTCGAAAACATTGTGTCGCTGTACCACGACGCGAAAGACCGGCTTTTCAACATCAGCTTCACGAGTGTGCAGCAGTATCTGCAGCTTCTGCGGCTCACGACCAAGGCCGTCCACGTCGCCAAGACGCGCGCCATCGTGATCCTCGCAGCCAGCGTCATGGACTTTTACCTGCCGATCCAAGAAAACACCAAGTCGTCCACGGGCTCACCACCCAGTAGTAGCCGTCGCAACGGCGAGTTCTCGGTCAATTTCGTGCAAGTGCCGAACCTGATCCGCAAGATCCGCAAGGACTGGTGTCCAAAGGCCTTTGTCGTGACGTTCAAGCACCACTTGCACGACGACGAGATGGTCGAGCGAGCCCATGAAGATCTGGAGAAGTGGGGTGTTGATGTTGTGGCAGGCACGAACCGCAAGGAGCACCCGCACCAGATCTTGCTCGTGTCAGAGCAGGAGGACACGATCGTGAGCTGTCCAGAAGACGAGGACATCAACGATGCGTTCGCGTCGTCGATCGCCGAGATGCACCGCAACTTCCGTCGCACGCGCGAGATTCTGGAAAAGGGAAAGCAGCTTTTGCTGCTGTCGGCCAAGTTCTCGATGCTCAAGGAGCGTGATCTCATTAACGAAGACGCTGAAGGTAACAAGAACGTCAAGTTTGGCAAGGGCGTCAAGATCTGTGCGGACAAGCGGTTCGCTGGAGGCAAGGCACCTGTGTACGAACTCAAGGAGATCTACCAGAACAAGTCCCACTGCGCACGCGCGCATCTGTGGGAAAGCAAGATCGAGCACAAGTCAGGCCAGACCGGTCTGGACGTCGTCGTGGCCTTCAGTCCAGCGGGGAACCCAGAGACGATCCGAGACCTGTGGGGTGATTTCTGGTCGGGCTGGGCCGAGAAGGAGCTGATCGATGTGCGTGACGAGATCATGAACGTGTCGCTGGCGTCGACGCTGAGCGTGGTCGCGTCCACGATCTCGGGCAACTACTCGCCGGCGTCGGCTTTGCTGCAGTACATGATGAGCAAGATCGGCTCGGCCTGGAGCGACGGCGAGCAGACGCGGATCCGCCAGAGTCTCCAGAACATGCTGGCCATGGGTTTGAACCGTGGTCTCGTGGAGGCCACGGAGATCGAGCCGCTGGAGAAGCTCATGCAGAAGCCGCGACTGCAGCACTTTGACTCGCTGATCCTGGACCAGGCACCAGCCTCGGTCCACTCGCACCACCATTCGCGTCGTCGCCGCCGTGGAAGTGACGAGTCCGACTCGGAGTCGCCCGTTCGTCTCAGCAAGGCACGCAAAGTGCGTGTCCACAAGACCATCAAGGCGTACATGGACGATATGATCGACCAGGGCATTCTCGAAGCGATCATGGAGTACGTAGCGCAGGGCGCGGCCGTCCACATCACGGGCTACAGTATGGGCGGCATGCTTGGCCAGTTGCTGATGCTGTATATCGGAGACCGTGCTCGAATGGAAGGCTTCGATCTGAGCAAGGTCAACTTCGTGGGCTTTGGCTCGCCCCGCGTCGGCGACATCGGCTTCGCGTCGCGCATGCGCGTGCTGTACGAGCCAGAGCAGTTGCTGATCGTGATGCATCCGTCGGACACTGTCCACGCGTTCCCTCCAACGGCAGAGGGCTACGTGGATGCCGCGATCAAGATCTTCCTCAAGGACAAGGGCATGGGTGTCGGCCGTCGCTCGGCCTCGTCGTTCTCGCTGCTGCCAGTGACCAAGTCCATCGACCGCATCTTTGAGCGTGCGGTCAAATCCAACGTGGCGAGCCCCGACCACAAGTGTGAGTTCTGCTCGGGTACGTCCCACTCGACCGAGCAGCACCGCTGCCGGTACTGTATCGAGCGAGGCTCGCACCGTGGCAGCGACTGCCCGAACCGCTCCAAGCCCTGCCTGCTCTGCGGCCACGACAACCACTGCACGGGTGAGCACCGCTGCCGCGTGTGCCAGCAGTACGGCCACCGAGGCCGCGAGTGCCACGCGCAGCGGGACGTCGGTCTGGCCGAGATCATCACGTACTTCCGCTACCACCACTTCGTCTACTACAACGACAACCTCAAGAACTCGGTCGAGTTCACAGCCTCCTAGTCAGCGAAGGTTTCTTGATGGGGGGGCTGTGCTGCTTCGTCCGCCTATTTAGCAACTCAACTACTACTACTAATCTATCAACACACGATCGTTTTATTTACCTTCCTTCCTTCCTTACTGTCCTCGATTCAGTGTGAGCTGTGCTGTCTCGGGTGTCGGTGGGTAGATGGACCACAGCGCGATCTTGTGGTCCTTGGACGCCGTCAGCATGTAGTTGTTGTCCAGTGTGAAGTCGACGCAGAAGACGCTCTCGGTGTGGTACTTGAGAATCGCCAGTGGCTTGAGCTTGCGCGTGTAGAAGACCCGCGCCCTACACAACGACATAATGAACATTTCCCCTTCACAATCCCTATCATTAAGCTCCTCACCTGTGGTCCCAGCCAGCGGTGGCGAAGATCCGCTGGTCGTCGCGCATGCGGATGTAGCTAATACCCCCGTGGTTCACGGAAAAGAACGGCGTTGTGGTCATGGTGAGTGTCATGTAGTCGATCTTCACGGCGCTGAGCTCTTCAGACGACGAGCCACAGATCGCAGTGCTGCCGTCTCTCGAGATGTCGAACGCCAGCACTGAAGCACACAACAAACAACATCATGAGCCTAGAAAACCAACTAGAGGATAGATGATAGAGAGGTAACTTACGTGGGTTTGTGCCGGTCGCGACTTGGACTTCGCTCGCCCCTTTGCCTCCTGTGCGCAAGTCGAGCAGCGTGAACTGACCGCCTTCCCACCCGGCGGCGATGTATGGCTGGGGGCTAGCGCTACTGTCTGACGGGCTCGTGAATAGACTGAGAGACATACACATCCCTACCGACCACACACACACACACACGCGCAGCTACTGCATTAGCATAATGCAGGCAACGGATAGAGGAATGGGACAACGCCTCACCTCGCTTCTTGTCAGCTTCGGAGGCGTGGATGAACATGGCCGGCGTCGCGTTGTTCATACGCGGATCGTACACGACGATCTGTAGGCAATCAGCAAAGTCTTCCGTCAACGGCAGGCACATAAAAGCATATACGGTGTTGAGCGCACGTCTTTCTCTTCGGCGCTGGGGCTGATGATCAAGTCGTAAAACTCGTTGGCTGGGTGAGTGTCTCGCCATCGCATTGTGGCGGCTTTGGTGAACGTAAACGACCCACAGTACCACTCGAACAGCGGCTTGCTCTCAGCGTTGAAGGTGTCCACGTCCCACATCTTGATCAAGCCGTCTCGTCCGTGTGTGATCATGCGCCGCTCGTCCAGCTGTGTGACGTGGAGAACACCGGCCTTGGAATGGGCGGCTAAGCTGATTTTCTCGCGACGCGAGCGCAGATCCCACAGCTTCACGATACCATCGGCACTACCAGATGCAACTGACGTCTGTGCTAGTGCGCAGACTGCATTTATAGGCGCGCTGTGTCCACGGAGGACGCCGAGAGGCACCGGCGCCGCCTTACTCGCTGCGGTTGGCTGCATTTTCGGACGAAATGCACGTCAACGATGTCACTATTGGCGAATTACCCCGTTGGAGTGACATATGGCGGATGTGGTTGCCTTTCTCTCATTTTCTCGCTCGCATCAACGGTGGCGACGATCACCACCTCGCTCCAAGACTCTGTGGAGTCTACATCGCACGAAGAAACTCGATTCAGCACCTACGTAGGCGTGAGCGAGAGGCACCGCATCTTGAGATGCGAGGAGGCTCGACTGTAGGTCATTCTATACCCACGTACGTTGCACGTTGACGGACATTCCGCGAAAGACTTGTCGCGACTCATCCAGGACATGCCGTCTTTCTCACGAATCCACAAGGGCCTCTCTTTGAGGTGTTCATGCGTACCTGCAGCCTATCGCACCCGTTCGGTGCACTCAGTGAGTGACTCACCGTGGTGAGCACCACTCTCTTCATTCCAAACCCAGATTGGACGCACCTGCGTGCCCTTGGTTCTTGCATCTTTCGAGTCGTCCAGAAACCGTGGAAACCGTTGCCCCGCACCTGCCTGGTCGGCCCGCTCTTGCTTCTCTCTCGTCGGAAATGCGCAATCGGGTAGAGGCCTTTGAGTGGTGTGCCGATCCCAGCTCGTCCAGTGCAGTTCAACGGCAGTAGTGGCAGGGCCATTCAAACGTTATGTATCGAAACTGGCCATGCATTCGTTGGCCGCCGTTGAGCGGATGAATGCCTGGATGGACATGAAGCCACCAACTTGGAATCCAAGTTGGATGCTGGATGCAGGTGCCATCTCCCCCATTGGATCGATTTCCTGAGTCACAGCGAATTTAATCTTGTGGAATTGATCCAATTGGACTTGTGGCACCTGCCTTCGTGCTCATGCTGGTCTGTCGCAGGTTGCACTTGCTGTCAAGAAACCTCTTGACCGATAAAATCATCGAAAGATACGATTAAACAATAAAATAGACAATCAAAGGTGCTATGAAAATAAACGTTATCGGACTCCCCAAGGTTAACTGGTCCAATGCACGGCTGTATTCGATATCACAGTTCTGAGCGAAGCGCAGAAACAAGCAGCTCCTCATGCAAACGGCCAAACAAGCAAGCAGCAAAGGGCAGCGCATCATCACCATACAGTTCAGTCAGCAGTCCATCCGTCGAGCCGTGCTCATTCATTCCGCAGAAACGCGCCCATCATCTCCGTCCCTGAGAACGCCGGAACCGCGAGCGGTCGTGGTCGTGGCGGTGGTGCAGTTCAGTTCCCAACACAATCGACGCAAGCCAAGCGAACCCACGCGAATACACAGAGGAGACAAAGGCCACGATGATCAAGATCTTCGAGCCGCTGGACTTTAAGAACGCCAAGCCCAAGCGCCCGCAGCAGGCCTATGTGGTACAGCCGGGCGACACGCTCGCGGGCATCGCCTTGCGGTACGCTGCATGCTTCATGTAGTGGGTCTTCTCTATGGTATGGTGGCTAATCTGTATGATGTTTGATGAGTTAGCCATGGCATGAAGGAGGCGGATGTGCGCGCGATGAACAATCTGTGGGACGGCAACGTGTTCACGGGTCAGAAGCTCGTGCTGCACCGCAAGAAGCGCAGCCAGAGTATGCCGGAGCTGCCGGGCGCGAAGGAATTTGCCGACCGGCAAGAGCGCCAACGACAGCTCACGGGCAAAGACAAACAGAAAGAGAAAGAAGCCGAGCCACGCGCTGCATCGAACCAAAGCGAAGAAGAGCCTGTCGTGGACGACGACAAGCAGGCTGCGTCGCCGCAAAAGTGAGTGGTTTTGGATTTTCTTCATTTTTGTGCACGATCCCATAATTAACCATTTTACTAACGAATGATGTGTGACAGAGCCAAGAGTCGAAGCACGCTGGACGTGATCCAGGAGCAGCAGCCTCTGTCGGGCTTCTTCAGTGCTCTATTCGGCACCTTCGGCTTCGACAGCAGCAGTGACTCTACCACCATGAAAGACCAGACCCAGCAGAAGAATGCCAACGCACAGACGAGCAAGACGACACGACGCCTCAAGATGCGCTCGTACTCGGAGCGGCTACCGACGAACCAGGAAGAACAGGACGACGTGTACGCGTTGCCCAAGTTGATCGGCGCAAAGGAAGCCGACGTCCTGTCTGACACTCGGCAAGCACCGAAGCTCGTACCGAAGATTGAGGCGTTTTTGCCCATGCGACTGCGTGGGTACGACTGGAAGCTGTTGTACAGTCTCTCCCAGCACGGCTCGAGTCTCCACACGCTCATGCGCAAGGCTCGAGGCGAGCGAGCCACGCTGATCGTCGTAGAGACCTGCAAGGGTGAAGTGTTTGGAGGCTTCGTGCCGACGCCGTGGGCCAACTCGCTGTCTTACTATGGAAGCGGCGAGTCGTTTGTGTTCACCACGGTGCCGAACTTTGAGGTCTTCAGCTGGAAACGCACCAACACGATGTTCATGTTCAGCAACGACAACTCGATCGCCATGGGCGGCGGCGGCGGCTTCGCCTGGTTCATGAACTCGGACCTCTCGCGCGGCTCGACGAGCGTATCGGAGACCTTTGGCAACCGACCGCTCACATCCGAGTCCGAGTTTGAGATCGCCCACGTTGAAGTATGGGGTTTTTCAATGTTTTGAGTCTCTTCTCTCTCCATATTTATATCAACCGACATCGTGAATCAACGACGTATATTATGCTTTCAGTGTGTGTTATGTGTTGATGCTTTAGCTCACAGCTCAGTCAAGATCGCCGAGCTGACCGCGACGAGGTCTTCTCGGTCGTCGTCGTCCAGCGAGGAGTCTGCCTGCCAAGCGGACTGGATCGAATGGATCGTGGCCTTGGCGTCCACGGACGCAAAGTGACTCTTGCAAGCAGGAAGCTGCGCCTGCATGGCCTGGATGGCCTCCACGACTTGGTGGCGCTCCAGCTTTGGTGCCTGTAAGACAAAAGACAACAACACCACATCAGTATCAGCAGGCCCACATCAAAGATCAGGTATACCTCGCACGTACGTGAGCTGCGATGAACTTGGCCGTGTGCAAGCACCACTCGCTGGATCGGAAGGCGTCGTGGAGCTGCTGCAGCGCAGCTTGGTCGTCATTCAGAGGCGTCGTTGGGACTCCTTCCTGGAACAGATCGTGGACAAAGAGCACCGACTTGAGCTCCACACCGAGAGGGTGCTTGCCATCGAGCAGTTGAGACAGTGTGTTGGGTCCCTGGAGGGAGAGCAGAAGACGCTGGCCGCGCGGGTTGAAGCGAACCAGCGACGACAGTGCGTACAGTGCCTTCTTCTTGACTTCGTGGATCTGGTTGGCACGGTCCGCGTTCACCGCCGTCAGTGGAAGCGTGAGCGAGTCGACCAGCTTGGGGATCACGCCGGCATTAATCGCCCAGTCCTGACCATCCTTGTAGTTCTTCACAGCCGTGCCCACGAGCCACGATGCACTGGCGCGTACGGGCAAGTTGGTCGAGTTCAGGTAGTCTGAGATCACGCTAAAGCCGCCAATGAAGTTGAAGACGTGGGTCTTGTCGAGGTCCTGGACTTCCCACTCGAGCACCTCCAGCACGCGCAGTTGGCCTTCGGTATCACCGTTCTTGTCGGCCTCACGGAGCTGATCCAGAAGCTTGGCGACGTACTTGGCGTCGTCCTGCATCGTGTCAATCGCCTCCTTGAGTTCCTCCTGACGCTTCTTCCACAGCTTGATCATCTGGCGACGGAACTCTGGCTCAGCAAGACGAGCACGAGCCTCGTAGATGTCCATGCCGTCCACCGTTGGTGGCGTCGGCAGCGCCTGCAGCACTTCGTAGATCTTCTCATGGTTCCAGTTTGGCTCCGTCTTGGCCGGCGGCGTTTCATCGAGCGGCTCCACGGCCTCAGCCGCTGGCTGCTCTTCCTCGACCTTGAGCGTCTCTTCTTCACCTTCAGCATTTGCTTCCTCCGTCTCCACGATCGTAAGCGCGTGAGATTCCACACCAGACGACGGCGCCGTCACAGTCGCCTCCTTGATCTCGCCCATGATATCCGTCGCCACAGTCACACTCTCTTCCTCGCCCGTCGCCTTCGTCTCCGCATCTTCTGCTTGCTCTGATCCAGCAATCGCAACGCTGTCTTCGTCCTCATCTGCGCTGATGATCTTCGCCTCGCGCTTGCCAGTCGCCAGGTTCAATCGCACGTGGAGTCCCTGCATCAATCAATCAATCCATCAATCAAACTCAGCCCATTCATCAATCAAAGAACGCGTAACCACTCACCGGAGGGATACCCTGTCCAGGCAAGATGTCTTGCCACTCATGCGTCGGCACAAACTCTGGATTGACCTCTTTCGTCTGCTGTGGCTGGTTGTCGACCACCGCGTCACCATTGGGCTGTTGTTGTTCTTGCGCGTTCGCCGTGTGCAGCATCAGCGCCAGCACTGCGACCACCACAAGCAGCAGCCACATGCCCCATCGTCTCACTCGCGTACTGCGTGTGCTAGTCTTCGCTGTCATCATCATCTTCGTCGCCGTCGTCCGTCACCTGCGTGGCGCTTTGTCGAATGGATACGTGGAGTGAGTGGATGTTGCCTTGCCTGTTGCCTTGCCTGTGGCGCGTCATTGGCGCGTTGGTGCGACCTTCGTGCGACATTCACGACTGGGTTCTGGAATGTTGCTCCAAAGCAACACTCACGTGACAACTTCCACGTGGACGGCGCAGCAACATGGGTACAAACCTCGCACGCGCACATTCTCCTGGCGACGGCATCATGGACATCATGCACGCCACGCGGCAATATCCCTGCACCATCATTCGCATTGGCCCATGCACGAGTGATGCGATTGCTGCATGCGACACTTCCTAAGCGAAGAGCTACGGTACTCCACCGTATTGCCACGTGCTCGTACGGTACTCGGAAATTCTTGCACGCACGAGAAATACGCAGACACGACGACCGCCCTCATGAGCTTCCTGCGTTGACTTTGAAGCTGGATCGCCAAGCTCGTGACCTCCTCACCGAAGCAACAGGAGCTCGTCATGAGCGCCTGTGATCTGTGAGGTTGAAGAAGCGTTGTGTACCCGGAGGTACTATTTACCGGCTCATAGTACATTGTTTACCTGACTGCTGACGGGGTGCAACTCGGACAACGTGAAGAGCTCCTCGCAGTCGAGATGACACAGCCTCACGCCGAAGCCGCGGCGGCGGCGCTACGCGAGAGCGCGCTGGATGCGACGCTGCGTGCGAAGCCCACAACGCGCGTGAACTACGCGCTGCTACGAGACGTGAGCCAGGGCCAGCGCGTGAACAAATGGGACGCGCAAATCCTTGACGGCGAGATCATGGGCCTGCTCAAAGTGCCGTTCCGCTGCATGTTCAGCATGTTCGAGCCTGGCGTCGTCGAAGGTATCAAGCCTGAGATCGATGCGCTGCTGGGCGCGTTCCTGTTCGCCTTCTCCACGGGCATGCGGCGGGTGAGTTCGTCTGGACGCCTCAGCGACGAGTTATGCTTGTCTGAATGAATGACTGACGGAAGCTATGTGTGAATCGTCGTAGCCGACACCAGGCATGAAGTTGGAGAACGTGCACTACCCACCGGAGGCGTTGACGCGGAAGAAGATCAGTGCGCTCTTCCTGCTCTCCATCGGTCTTCCGTATGCCTGGAAGCGCGTGTTTCGGTATCTCACGCTCGCACGATGGAACGCTAGCAACGACAACGCCGATTCCAACTCGCCGGCTGAGGTACGCGCGATAAGACCACTGACCATGCATCATGCCGACGGAATGCGAATACTCACAGCTCTGTGGTTCTGTAGAGTCGACGCTCTCGTGTGCTGGCGTGGATGAAGCGATTCGAAACCACGGTGATCGCCTGCCAGCTCACCAACCTCCTCGTGTTTCTGAAAAATGGCGCCTACCGCTCGCTTCCCGAGCGGCTCCTGGGTCTTCAACTGCGCAGCATCGTGCCGACGGCCGCGCCGCGCATCATCAACTTCGAGTACATGACGCGCCAGCTTCTCTGGGATGGATTCATGGTGCGTCTCTCTCGCATCATCACTGATATGGTCTGGCCGTGCTAATGGCCTTTGTGTGTGTGTATCTGTAGGAATTCGGCAGCTTTATCTTGCCGCTCCTCACGTGGAGCCGCATGCGCGCGACGGCGTCACTGAGCTCTTCGCCATCCAGCTCCAGCGGCTCGTTGCGCGATGCCCAGTGCAGTCTCTGCGGCATCTCCCCGCCGCAGACACCCTACATCACGTCATGCCAGCACGTCTACTGCTACTACTGCCTGCAGACGGCCGTTGCCTCGGACGATGAGTTCCCGTACGTTGCTCACCCAATCTGCAGACTCTAATTCCTTCCACGTGCTAACCCTCGCGTTGTGGTGATGATGATTGTGCAGATGTGCTGCATGTGGCACCAAGTTCGTCTCGTCCGAACGACTGCAAGCTTAGATAAACCCAACTCAATCGCAATCTATGCAATCCCATGTTCTAAAACCGTAGCTACATCTATCGCCTCGTTCCATCGACACTTCACCAATATTCGGGCGCTTCACAGATTCCCTTATCTCTGCCAAAGGCACTCTGGCAACAGTTAGTGGGTGTAAGCATCCATGTCAAGCTGTGGTTGTAGTGTACATATTCTTGTGAGAAGGGTGGTGTTAAAAAACACCAAGTGAAAGTCGGCTGCTCCCCGAGAGAAGTTACGCCATGTTGTTGCGACTGCTAGGTCATCCCATACGCGCCACCAAAGTGGCTAAGCGCACGATCTGATCCGGCAATTTACGAGCGCTCGCCACGGATGCGACGGGCCAGCTGGATGTCCTTTGGCATGATCGTCACACGCTTGGCGTGGATGGCGCAGAGGTTGGTGTCCTCGAAGAGGCCAACAAGGTAGGCCTCAGCGGCCTCCTGGAGGGCGAGCACAGCCGAGCCCTGGAAGCGCAGGTCGGTCTTGAAGTCCTGGGCGATCTCACGCACGAGACGCTGGAATGGAAGCTTGCGGATGAGCAGCTCCGTCGACTTCTGGTAGCGACGGATTTCACGAAGAGCGACCGTACCTGGACGGTAACGGTGCGGCTTCTTGACACCACCGGTGGCAGGCGCGCTCTTACGGGCGGCCTTGGTGGCGAGCTGCTTGCGAGGGGCCTTGCCACCCGTCGACTTACGCGCGGTCTGCTTGGTACGAGCCATGGTTGCTAAGTTTCTTTGGGTTTGCGGATGCGGGCAAATTGGAGAATGAATTTCCCGACACCACACACGCTCCATTTTCACAGGCCAAACCTGACGATGGAGCCTTCCGCCCAACCAGCGCACAGCGTTTTTCCCGCCTTGAGTGGAAAGCGCCAACACGACTAAAATACCAACAAAGTGTCTGTTCGATTTGAACCATCCAGCCAATCACATCACTCTATTTAGGAAACCACCAATCAAATCAACCCAAATTAGCCCTCCACCAATGAAAACACTGAAGTGGTTGTTGACTGAGAGAGCCAATCAGAATTCGAGGACTGTAGCCTTTAGTGTGCCTTGTGTGGGTGGCCTCGTTGCAACTTGCGGTTCGGAGTTGCGGTTTCGGAGAGAAAGGCGCCGCTGGGCGGGAAGCTCTTCTTTTTGAGGGGGAAAATGAAACGCGGACGCCTGTGATCGGCAAAGTCATTCTGCAATCTTCTACCGAAGTGTCAAAGCAAAGCAACTCCAACAACAATGTCTGGTCGTGGAAAGGGCGGTAAGGGTCTCGGTAAGGGTGGCGCCAAGCGTCACCGCAAGGTGCTTCGCGACAACATCCAGGGCATCACCAAGCCGGCCATCCGTCGTCTCGCTCGTCGTGGCGGTGTCAAGCGTATCTCCGGTCTCATCTACGAGGAGACCCGCGGTGTGCTCAAGGTGTTCCTCGAGAACGTCATCCGTGACTCGGTGACCTACACTGAGCACGCGCGCCGAAAGACCGTGACGGCCATGGACGTCGTCTACGCACTCAAGCGCCAGGGCCGCACCCTCTACGGCTTCGGCGGATAAGCGCATCATCTCGCGCGCATCCCGCAACAACAACGTCGGTGACTTCTACAAGCGCAGCGCCTCGTTCTATCTTCGTCTCCTACTGGCTGCTCATCACTAGCCACTGGTGCAAAACACAAGCAGGCTTCCTCGCTCTGTGAGCATCGATTCAACTCTTCACTTGGTGTTTTTTAACACCACCCTTCTCAAAAGAATGCGAAAGCACTCCATACTCTCCCTGGACTGATTGACTGACTGCTTCTTCCCCGTCAGTAGTAGATGTAGCTGCTCCAACAGAGGACTCTCCAGTTGAGGATGATAAGAATTGATTGGTGTGGACGTGGTTTTGTCGACCTGATGCACTATTTCGAGATGATGAACAACCTGTAAGCTGACAAAGTGACAGAGTGACAGCCGCCCAGGACGTCCCATTAACGCAGTCCTTGACGCGACAGATCGTTCGCTATCATGCGTCAGGGTCCGCGCAGGTCATCACTACACTTGAGCTCCGTGGCTCCTGCGCTTCCGGGCCCCGCGGATGCCAAGGCGATCGCCGCTCATCTGCACTGGTGCTCTCGCCTGTCGGACTGGGCGTACGACTACACACACCCCGAGTGCGTTGGCTTCTATTCGCTGGAGAAGCTGTACGCCTTCCAGGCCGCGCCGCCGTTGACTCTGTCGGGACAGCTCACATGTCTGTGTGCCGCGATGCTGTCGACGATCGTCGTGGTTACGGGCCTGGAGCTCAGGACCCGACACTGCCGTGGACGCAGAACCCGGGCTTCTACGTGCGGCAGCTCGTGCGCGCGTGGCTCATCGCCGTCAGCGGCAACATCCAGATCCAGGAGCTCATCCCCAAGCTTCGACAGTCGTGGCTTCGGCTCCTTCTACTGTCGCTGGTCCAGATCTTATCGTACATCGCCACGATCGTGTGCATCGCACAGGCGTTTGGCATCTTCCCCGTGCCGTTCTTGGCCCTCATCCCCATCCTACCAACGACGATCGTGTCCATCGCCATTCGCTTTGTGTTTGTAAGGGGCGTGTTGGACCGCAACCCGGAGCTCAAACCCGTCCACGAGCGGATGGAGAAGATGACGGGCTTCACGTTCAGCCTCATCCTGCTCTACTGCGTGTACGGCTTCGTGTTTCGACGCGTCCAGAACTACGCGCAGATCCTCTTGTCCGTGGCCTTGTACGTCGTCAAGCAGTGGGTCAAGCACCGCATGTGGGATATCTCCCACATCCTCGACCACCACGACCTATCCGCCGAGAGCGTCTCCTGTGGCGTCCACCTCTTCCACGCGCTGTACGTGACCTTGTTCCTGCAAACCGCTCGGTCAGCGGTTACGCTCGTGATCGTGCTCGTGCTGAACCTGATCCAAGACGTACTGGCGTATCGCTCGCTACGAAGAATCTCCCACGAAGTCGACGCGATCCTCAAGGAGCTCAAGAGCTGCGGGATCACGACGAGTCCGTTCCAAGCTCAGTGGACAGCTCAATGGCGAGCCGACGACAGACAGCCGACCCCCAACAGTGACCAGCGAAGCGACCAGAAAGCAGTCGCGCGGAGCCCCATTATGACACTACAATCGGCGTATTTTCGGTATCGACAGACGTCTTTGAACACCACGGACGCTCGCATTGAGCCGACGACAACGAGCCAACCGAGAGGCTCTAGGCAGCAGCAAGAGCGAGCCACGCAGGCCGTGGCCAACCTGCTCCACTGCCGAGAGCTCATGCTGATCCGGTTGTTCGTCGATGTGTTCGTGCCGCTTGTCTATCTCGGCTACTGCATCGCGATGCGGTATATGCCCAACGGTCACTGGAACTACTTTGAGAACCTCGCAGGGCTCGACAGACGAACGATCCTGCAGCTCGCTTGCAGCGTGTGCTTGCTCGTGATGGTCAAGCTCATCGTGCTGTTTGAAGTGTGTCAGCTCTTCGGAACCCACGGTCAGCCATCGGGCATGCACCAGCTCGCGTTCGTGGTCGAGGCCCAGCTGTGGTCCATGCAGACGTGGTTCGTCATGAACTTTCTGCAGCTCGTCGACTTTCCACTCGCACACATGGGCAACGACCTGTCATTTCGCTTCGAGTGGCTACGGAAGAAGCAGTAACAGAGGAAGTCAAGATACTCAAGGGTGTTTTATGAACCACGCTAATGTATCATTCATTGATGCTGGGCCATGAGGCGTGTCCATTCGCTTGGATGGCTTCAAATACTCAGCTGGACGGTACATCTAAATTCGACAAGAACCGCGTCGAGCTAGATGAGATGAGGTCGTCGAGTGAGGACACCGCCGCGTTCAGCTAGCTTGCTTTTCACCAGCATTCGTCACCACTTATCCAAACGACAATGTCAGCAACAGCCCGTTTTTGGCGGCACCACAAACGATCATCATGGTCATGACCATTGGGCTCCCATCACTTGCCTAGAACACTGAGCCCGGGCGTCTAGGTACGAGAAGTCGCCCTCCGGAGGATAATAGGCATCGGTGGCAGCATCCAGCTTCAAGATTTCATGCCGCAGCTTCGTCAGCCGCGACCACGTCTCATCCTACTCTCGCTCGCTCAGATCTTCATGGTTGTGCTGATGATCGTGTTCATGCCGCCTGTGTTCTATGTGACGTTGTTCACTGTCAACAACTTCCTCAACGCCATCGACTTCCCACGCGCGCACATCGGCAACAACCTGTCGTTCCGCTTCGACTCGTTGCGGAAGAAATATAATACGTAGTAGCACCCACTGCCAGCTTCCTCCTCGCGAGCTATTTGTGCTCGCCCTCGCCACGACGCAAGTGCGTGAGCCTAGTGACAAATCTAATCCGAGACCAGGCCACATCCAACACTCATTACTCGCCCATAATCACCCTCGCCTTGCCATCGTAGGCCACTCACTGGCCATGGGCTTCGCGCGACTCAACGCCGTGGTGCCCGCGCATTCAGCTGACCCGTCCGCTAACCGTCGTTCCTGGATCCAGCGGCTTGTCGACTACGTGTGGTCGTACACACAGACTGAACACGCTGGGTTCTACTCGCTCGAGAAGCCCCACTGCTTCCAGCTCTGCGCCAACCGCAGCTTCGGCCATCAGCTCGGCTCACTAGTGCTGGTGTCGATTCCGACGGTCGTCATGGTCCTGGTCATCACGTTCATTCCGCTTCAAGACCCTATGCTGCCATGGACTCAGAACCCTGGCTTCTACGTGCGGCTGATCACTCGCACGTGGATGATCGCGATCGGGACCAACATCCAAATGCACGAGTTCATCCCGCAGCTTCGCCAGCCATGGCCACGGGTCGTGCTACTGGCTGTTGCTCATATTACTTCGAGTGTCATGACGCTCATCGTCATCGCGCAGGCTTTTGGGATTTTTTCCGTGCCGCTTTCCAACATCCCCCTCTTCTTCCTGGTGTGTTCGATGCGATCGTGATCCGCTACCTCTTCATGCAAAAGCTTCTCGACCGCAGCCCTGAGCTCAAGCCAATGCACGACCGCACGGAGCGGCTCATGGCCTTCACGTTTGGCATCATCTTTCTCTATTGTACCTAAGGCTTTGCCTTCCGTCGAGCGGGCAGCTCCGTTCAGATCGTCCTGTCGGCAGCTCTCTTCGTGATCAAGCAATGGGCCAAGCACCACATGTGGAGCCTCTCACATATCAGAGACCACCACGACCTGTCCGCTGAAAGCGTCTCCTGTGGCATCCATCTCTTCCACGCGCTTTTCCCAACGACGTGTCTGCAAAGTGCACGCTCCATGGGAACATTCGTGGTCGTGATGGTGCTGAACGTGGCTCACGACATCCTCACCCTTCGTTTCATGCGACGACTCTCGATTCAAGTGGATGCACTCGTGAAGAAAGGGGTACGATACCACAACACGAGCGAGCCAAGCTCCCCATGGGACGCCGACTGGTCTGGACGCCTGATTTCGTACAAGATGAAGTTGCTAGCAACCAGTTGCAAGGACCAACCGCCGATCCTGCTCCTCGAGTCTGCGTACTTCCGATACCAGCACCCTTCCGCAACAGCTCCGCTTGCCACTTCGTCCGATGATTTGCATCGAGATGCGACAGTCACGCAGGCCGTCGCCAACCTACTCCACTGTCGCGAGCTCGTGCTGCTTCGACTCTTCCTCGACGTCTTCGTGCCACTTTTCTATCTCGGCTACTGTGTCGTCATGCGGTATCTGCCCAACACCCACTGGCGATACTTCGATAACCTTGTCGGACTCGACCAGAGAACACTCGTGCAGCTTGCCAGCAGCATCCTACCGCTAGTGGTGATCAAGCTGCTTGTTATGTATCAGCTCTGCCTGCTCTTCCGTGTCCATGGCCAACCATCGGGCCTCCATCAACTATCCTTCATTGTCAAGGCCCAGCGGTGGTCCATGCAGCCGTGGTTCATCATGCATTTCCTCAACATCATCGACTTCCCGCTCGCGCACATGGGCAACGACCTGTCGTTTCGTTCCGCTTTGAATGGCTGCGGAAGACGCATTAGCGTTGTGCGAAGGGTGTTTGTTTTCATTATGTAGTACTTACGGCATGCAATAAACGGGTAAGTGAGGTGATCGCTGCTGAGTTTACGCGTACTGCGAGATAGCTTGCAGCAGGTCCTTGGCCTCCATCGCGTAGTTGATCGGCTCCAGGTTGACCACGCCGGCCTTGACGCGCAGCTCCTCCTGCACGTTTTCGGCCTTGACTCGCAATCGGAACACGTACTCCTTGAACAGCGCCTCCTTGAACGCGGCCTCAAACAGCGCCGGGTTCGTGTCTCGCAGCTCGCCAATCTCGTCCGCCGTGCGGCCATTGAGCACAACCTTGCCCTGGTCGTTGAAGCACGTCGTCCACGTGCTGCCCGTGTGGTCCATGATCACGACCGACATGATATAGCGGTTCTCGCAGTTCTTGTACGTGGTCTGGCACTTTTCACACGAGTAGTTCTGCGCCACGTCCGGCACGACCTTCTTCTGGCACTTGACACAGGCCTGGTAGTAGATGCCCGTGTCGTGCTTGATGAAGTTGACCGTGCCCTTGACCGTAACGTAGTCCGGCTTCTGGCCAAAGCCAAGCTGCTTGGCCTTGATGTCGTTGATCACTCCACGCTCCGAGAACGTACCCAGTCCGCCACCGAATCCGCCCGACGACGCACTCAGCGACTTGGTCTGCGTCATGTTGCCGCCCGTGTTGAACCAGTTGAGCAGGTGCGCGGCCTCTGGGATCGTCGGGTTCACCGTGAAGCTCGAGCCCGACAGCGTGCCGATGGACTTGCCATTGTAGTCACTCACGCGGCAGCCCTTGATGGCCACGACGTTGTTGGTCCAGCTCGAGCAGTCCTCCTGCGCGCGCTCGTTCCACATCGTACACTTGATCTCGGCGTTCGAGTCGTCGACCAGCGAGATGTCTCGCTTGAACAACTGCTTGCCGGCCTTGGACATGATCTCATTCACAGGGCCGACGGTCTTGACCACGCCGATCACGTCCACGTTCGAGTCGGCGGCCAGCGTCTCGATCATCGCGATCTTCTTGAACGCGTAGTTCATCTGCTGGATCTGGCCGTCCTCCGGCGCCGGCGTGATCTCCGAGTGCTGGTCAAACGTCACTTCGTAGTCGTTGTTCACGTTCGAGAACTTGCGGTTCGCCATCTTGATCTTACCACCGGCAAAGTAGTGGACGCTGGATGGACGCAGCGCCTCGTAGAACTTGTCCACCGCGTCGTTGAAGAACGTCGCGCGGATCTCACCGCCCTTGGAGTCCAACAGATCGCAGCTGAAGAGCTTGCCCTGGCCGCGCGCGTTGGTCCAGTTCTTGATGGGCGCCCGCGTCGTCACGCGGGCCTTGATGGTCCAGCGGCCGCCGGCGTACGGGTTCAGACTGTTGATGTCCGACACGCGCACGTTCGGGTCCTGACGCACGACAGGCCCGCGGTTGTACGGGTTCGCGGGCTTGGTGTCGGCCTTGGGCTGGCCGTACGACAGCGGCGCCTGGTACGCAGGCGTTGGCGCAGGAGCCGCCGCGACAGGCGCACTGTTGTTGTTGTTGTAGGCTTTGTTGGAAGGCGCCTGGTAGCCCATGGACGGCGCAGGCGCAGAGGCGGCGGGGGCGGCAGGCACAGGCGCGGCCTTGCCGCCCTCGATGCTCTGCGGCGAGCCGATGCGCTCAAACGCAGGCACGATGTCGCCGATGCTCAGCACGATGAGGATGCTATATGAAGACGATAGGCGTTAGTGTTGTAGAAAACGCCAACAAAACAAACCAACGAAATGAGAGAGAGGGTGGACGTACCGACGGCCCTGCACTTCGTTGCCGATAAAGTCCTTGAGCTGCACGACGTAGTTGACCTTGAGGCTCTCGCTCTCCATGAGCTGCTCATACGACACAGACAGAGCCACCAGTCAGTATCAATCGAGGCATACAGTAGATGTTGGTGGTTTCCTTACCGGCGCCATTTGCGTCGCGAGCATGCCGCTGATGTACGACGTGCCGTCCGAGAGCACGACGCGGTACCGGTCGCCGCCGGCGCCGCTGGCCGGCTTGATCTTCTTCGTGTCGATCACCTGCAGCCACGGCTCGAAGCCGTCGGGCGTCTGCTTGTTGTACAGCATCGCCACCGCGTTCGCCGTGAGGTTCACCATCTTTGCTTGGGTTGTTTGTTGGCGTTGGCGCTGCTTTTGTTGGCGTTGGCGCTTTGTGTTTGTCGGCGATTGATCCTCCCAGTTGGAGTTGGCGCCCCGCGCTTTGTTGGCGAAAACTGAGTCCCCGCCCGCTCTAGTTCCCGCCAAAAAGTTCCGTGGGTCTCACAGGCGGCAAACCCACGAACCCGCATAAGACGGTAAGGCAAATATCGTTTTACACGGGAACTCTAAGACTAAATATGCGCAGGAGAGATACCTCTCCAACTGCATACTGAGAAATTCCACCCAGATCCTCACCGTTGTGCTCTTCGCGTCGACGCTGCCGCTGACGTTGGCCGTCGCTTCTGCTGTAGCTGTACATGCACCTTCGAAGGACTATGCTGATTGCGACGTGGAGGCGAAGGCGCTTCAAGTTGCCGCCGTTGGATGATGTGGAACGGCTGGTTCTTCTGGACGAATGGTGCGCGTGCGAACACGCCGGCTTCCAGTGGCAGCTGCGTCGAGGCCTTGCCCACAGCAGTGCGGAAGGGGCCAGCGACCCACTTGAGCTTGCCCTTCTGTTCGTCGAGCCGTTCGCGCTCTTCTTCGCTCATGTATGGCGCGTCATTCACGACGGAGTAGTACATCTCTTTATGCTGCTGCTTCTCGGTCTCGCGCAGGGCGTTGAACTTGTCGATGGCGCAGTAAGGTTTGTCCAGCTCGTTCTGCTGCGCGACGCGAATCCGCCTGTGGGCTTTGATGAATTGGCGCTGCTCGACCTCCACGCGGTTGTCCTCTTCGTCTCGATTCCTCAACTGCTGAGGCAGAGGCGACGTCGTCAGCGGTTCGTCAGTTGCTGGTGATTCCAGCTCAGGCCCGCTACTCTTGGGTAGTACAGTCGCGACTCTCAGTGAGGCACGTGCTATATGAGGCTGCATGACAGGGGCGCTCTCTCGCCGAACCTCCCGTTGGTTCCCACCACCACTCAACTTGAGTTCGTGCTCAGAAGTTTTCAATTCGTTGGCTTGTGGAGAAGCTGCTTGACCTAGGGCTTGCCCGCCACTGTCGCTTGACGGGTACATGGATCGCGACGTCTGGATCTTTCGGACAGCTTCTGGCGGCTTTGGTGTCGTGCGGTACGGACCCGCAGACACAGGGCGACATCTCTTTGGCGACGTCCTGCCACTTGTCATTGTCTTGGTTTGCGTCGGCAGCTCGGTGTGGATATGGAGCTGCGCACTGTTGTTGCTGTGCTCGAAAGCCACTGTCACGGAGGTCGATACCTTGGTCTGTGCTAGTTGCAGTCTCTCCTTCAGCCGTGCTGATCCGCTGATCGCAGAGACGTAGCTGCGATCGATATGCTCGTGCACCTTGAGTGATTCATACTTGGAGACGACGAAATTCCGCAGTAGCTTGCAGCTTTCCGGGTACTCTTTCGAGAGCACAAAGTGCGAGCCGACGCAGTTGCCAAACTCGATCAGCATCGGACCACGGCTGCTGTCTGCCAGCACTTTGTACTTGTTGTTGCCCGTAGCGCTGATGCGGTCGTCCAGATCCCACGCGCTTTTGCAATTGACCAGGAACTCGCGCGTCGTAAACGCATTGAATAGCGGATGACTAGTTGCCTCCAGTCGACAGCAGCCTTTCGTGTCGCCTCGCTTGGATCTGTACAAAGCGTGGCTCAATTCCGAGCGGTGGGTCTTCGTTCCAGCACGCGCCGTGTTCATTCGAGAGCCGTAGTCGTGAGCGTGGTCGCTTGTGTGCTGCATGAGTCCGGTGTTTCCGTGTGGCACCCACGTGTGCGCGCGGCGGTCAAACGTGAAGAAATCGCCTGTCCGTGTGTCCAACAGAACCTCCAGTCCCATCGACGCGCTGTTTCCTACTGTAGCTACTGACTCTGAGACGGGAGGAGGAGCCGGAACGGTCTGGACGTTGTCGATGAGACTGCCACGGCCTTGGTTGTTCATCACGACGAGTCGTTCCCCAGCAGTCGAACAGAGAAACGCGAGCAGCCCCGCACCCAGACCACTGCCGTAAAAGCACTTGCCAGTCATCGTACACATCTTCGCAAGCAGCGACAATTTGCGCATGACAGGCGACCACGGACTGGCGCTCGGATCTCCTGCGACGAAGACAAAGTCGAGCCGATCAAAGTTGGAAATACGGCTCGGCTCAACGTGTTCCGAGTGCATTTCGAACAGGAACTCGTCCAGATCTTGCCTCGCCTTCTCCTGAAAAGTGAGGCTGATAAGTGAGACCAACGATGGCAGTGTGGATCACCTCATAGAGACAAAGAGCTACGTACAATGATGTCGATCTGGGTGACGTCCTGGCGCTCAATCTCCTTCATGACGCGATTGACATGCTGGCGGAACTCCTCATAGCGCTCGCGGCCCTGTGAGTTCGACGCGGCGTACCCATTGACCAGCAGCACGCGCATAGCTACCGAGTCCACGAGAACGGAACCTGGTCAAATCTCGGACAGGGGGTGGAGTGCGGCAGCTAGATTCCCACATTAGCTGTGAGAAAATAGCCATCGGCTCACCAACGCCACGCGTAGTCGCCTTCCAAACATGCTAATTACAGACGTGGATACATCGGACATTGATGTCTGCGTCTTCGACGCTGTGTCGTCTCATTGATCATGACGGGAAGTGAAGCTCCGCCAGCGACGGCTGCTGGGCCTGGCGTGCCGTATCCGGAATGGCCGGGGAGACTCGGCGATCCTCGCTGGCACTGGGCGGACTATGGAGGCAGCACGGCAGTCAAATCAAGAGCTGAGATCGTGGCGCACTATCGAGAAAGGCGGCCCAGTGTCCATGCACCAGCAGCAGCAAAGCAGCAACTAGCTCATGCAAAAGAGCTACAAAACACCAAGTTTTCTACGGTAAGATCATGAGGTGGATTCTACTTATTCTTCCAGGCGCACTGTGCTCATGAGACCAATCCGACAGCGGCTGTGTAGCTTTCAAGTGCAGTGCAATCGAGGTGCTGCCACGAAGAAATGCCACCACTGCATCCAGTACGAACCAAGCAGATCGTTTGATGCGGGAAGATTCTGATCTGCCGGCTTTGATATCATGTAGATACGATGATCGCAAGCTGGGTTTCTATTGCGATGCATGTTTTGCCGCCCGCCATCCTCCGTATCGCATGGAGCACGCGTGGAGCCCCATTCAAGGTCAGTACGCGCTCAAATCTCATTGATTATCCCCTCCAGGTCGCTGACCATTGGTGATTTTATGCAGACGAAGTGAATCCGGAGCAAAGCTGGATGACCCATCTCACCTAGTACGTCCAGATACAGCAAACATCATCTTCCCCTGGCTTTTACTGATCTTGAGTGCGACCTGTAGCCATAATCTGGAGCAAGATGCGCGAGAACTGCAGATTCTGCTCGCGCAAACCCAATCATTTCTCCATTCTCGAGAAGGAAGCAGCAAACCTCCACCGCCACGCACCGCAGCGTCGAGACCTGGCACGCGAATGCACCCACGGCCACCTCCGACAGCTATACCAGCAAAGAAAATGCGTACGCCGACTGGTGCAATCGACTTCAAGCGAGTACGGGAAAGCGTGACTACGATCGCGAGTACGCTGAAGGATCTAGTGGAGCAGATCCACGTGGAACTGGCGAAGAAGCCGCTCACACGAGAAGATGCGCTACTCAAGATCCAGGCGATGTGGAAGATCCGCAAGGCGCGGAAGCAAATGCGGGAGCTGATCCAAAGTGTGTATCAGAGTTTCACGGATCCAGCCACAGGGGAGACCTACTACTTCAACACGAGAACCAAGGAAACCAAATGGAGCAAACCCAAAGGACTGGGCAGCAGCGACTTGACGACACCCAAGCCACCACGCAACCAGGAAGACGACAAAGCTGTTATTATCGGCAAAGAACCACGCGTCAGCAAGCTACAGCAGTTGGCATCAGCAGAAGAAAGGCGACAGTATGCCGCTCAAGTGATCCAGGGAATGACCCGCGCACACCATGCGAGATACCACTTCCGTAAACTGATCTCGTCGGTGTACGAGAAGATCTGGGACGCATCGTCGTCTCGATTCTACTACCACAACACGAGAACTGATGAAGTCAAGTGGCAGAAGCCTCGCTGGGTGAGTGACGACGAGCTGCTGACGCCGCGGACTCGCGATCGACTAGAGGAAGAAGCAGAGCGACAGCTGGAGGAGAGGAAACTCGCCGAGCTACGTAGCAAAATGACTGTGGAAGACGCAGCGTCGATGGTGCAGCGTGTCTTCCGCAAGCGACGCGGCTTCGCGATGCTGCTGGAGATGTGTCGTGGCGTCTACGAGCGGATCTACGATGAGAACGCCGAGATGTACTACTACCACAACACGCGCACGAAAGAGGTCTCGTGGGACAAGCCTCTACTGCTGCGGAACACCCAGGCCGACGTGCTGTCGCCACGGTCTCGCCAGCAGCGCCTGCAGAAGCTACTGGCACCAGCGATGAACGCAAGGCCGCAGAAAGTGTGGACGGAGGAGACAGCGGCCGTGAGGTTACAAGGATTGTATCGAGCTCGTCAAGCCAGACGCGACCTGGACGCGAGGCTCGCGCAGGCCTACAAGAAGGTGTGGGACCCTTCGTGCGGGATGTTCTACTACGCCAACCTGAAGACGGGTGTCGTGAGTTGGGATCGTCCAGCGATCTTACAGCGTCGTCAAGCCGTTGATGTCGAAGAGCTCAAGTGATTGATGGACTGGGTGATTGATCGACTTCAAGTCGAGAGTGATGGTTGGAGTTACAGTGTAACCCTGTACCCATCTGGAAGGGCGAAGAGCTATTTTTGAGCGGGCAGCTTCCAAAGCAGATCGCGAAGCGACGGAGAACTCGGCGCATCAAACGGCATGAAGACGCACGCGCTAGCACTGCTTGCTCTGTCACTATGCGCCTCTCTCGTGAGGGGAGAGGGTAACCCGACGGCACCGACAGTGTACCCTGAGGGGACGAGTAGCTCAGGTGGCGGCTGCGAGTTCGAGGAGATCCAATTGGCTTCCGACGGCACGATCGAGCAGCGCAGTCTTGAGATTGGCGAGCGTGTGACGCCGAATCGAACGATGAACGGCACGGTGGACGAGGATCAATACCATTTCTACCATCTCTGCATCTTGCGCCATGAGCATGAGCACCAGATCAACGTGAACCTCACGACGAGCCGCCATGGTGGCGACGCGAATCTGTATTTGTCCAGCATGGAGAAGTACCCACGCATGGGCCACGCCTCGTGGATCTCCCAGCACGTTGGCAGCGACTTCGTCAAGCTATTCACGTATCTGGATGGCTTCCCACGCAAAGACGACGTCCAGAACCGGTCGATCGCGCTTCACATCGGCGTCTTTGGAGTCGACAACGACGTCTCATATAACCTCACGGTCTCCGTGCTGGACCTGCCAGTGACAGGAGATATCCAGTCACGTGAAAAGTACTACAGCAAGATCCATCGCGCTAGCCAAGCCCACAATCCGACGGCGACGTCGAGAAGAGCTTTTCGTGGTTGAAGAGCAGAGGATTAACTAATGCATTGGAATAAGTTGGTTTGATGACGTGGACCCACGCGTTATATCAGTACATTACGTAGCTCGTGATGATGAATGGATTTGGTGAGAAAGACGGACAGCTACAACCGAAAATGGCGTCGCTGTTGCTCGAGCGCCTGGTCACGAAGGCGGCGATCGATGACGCTATCCGCAATACAAAAGACAAGGTTCTCGTGCTCCGATTCGGCCGTGCCAGCGACCTCGTGTGCATGCAGCAAGACGACATCGTACGTGACGCTGTTGTTGTCGAGGACAATGACGTTTTTGCTGACTGTTTCGGTGTTGAAGCTGGCGAAATGCGAGCGCGAGCTGTCCAAGATGGCGCGGATAGGCATCGTCGAGGCCGAGGACGTGCCGCTGTACTGCCAGTACTTTGATATCACGCTCGTGCCGGCGACGATCTTCTTCTTCAACGCGCAGCACATGAAGGTCGACTACGGGTGAGCTGCTCTACATCAATCAACCGGCAACATCAAATCTTCACCCCCAACTGACTGGTTGATGGATGGAATGATACGTTGATTTTAGCACGCCAGACCATACAAAGTTCATTGGCGCGTTTCGAACCAAGCAGGATCTGATTGATCTTGTCGAGGTGCGCCGCACTTAATCAAACGTCTAGAGGCTGTTTGATTGATGTTGCTAACACAACGCTGGTTATACAGATAGTCTACCGCGGCGCCAAGCACGGCAAGCAGATCGTCCAATGTCCCATCGACAAGTCGCGGATCCCGCAGTACGAGCTCATCTACCGCGATATCTAAGTTAATATTGTTATTTTGTGATTCATCGCTTGTGCTCTTTCGCGGGCGGCAACGTCGGGCGGCTCGTGAACAGGTCTTTGACCATTTTGTTCTTCTTCTAGTACGACTTGTACGCCTTCTTGACTGTTTTCGCTTGGGTCTGTTGCTGTTGTGGATGCTGATGCTGCCGTGATGAGCTGCTACCTCTTCGTTGTGAGGCTTCTTCTCGTCCGGCACTTCGAGTTCCTGTCTGTCTGACGTTGGTGTTGCTGTGGTTAACAGTAGCTCTTCCTGCACTCGGATCTATCGCGTACTGCAGCAGCTTGTTGCTGGTGTCACTGTCGTGTGGATCGAGCGTCATCGCGTTCAGATAGTCTTCGCATGCGACCTGATGCCGCTCCTGGAACCGCGCGGCGTCGCCCTTCCGCACGTGGTACGTCGCGACCGAGTTGTCTTCCTTGATGGCCTTTTCAAACTCGACCTCAGCCTTGTGGAACTGCGCCTGATTGAAAAGATCGATGCCAAACTGATAGTGGATGAACGCCACGCGGGACCGAACCTCCTGGTTCTCGGGCGTCATCTCCAGCGCGTGGTGGTAGTCAGCCAACGCCTGCATATCAATAGCCGCGTCAGTCTCTAACCTATCAGGCCACAGCACTATCACTATTGTCGATAACTTACGGCGTGGAGGTTGCCCAGCCCTCGGTAGGCGTCGCCTCGGTTCACATAGTACAGTGGATTCACGATCGTGTCCTTGAACTTGGCGTAGATCTCCAACTCGCTCACGATCACTTGGTTCATGGCGTTTAAAGCGACTTGAAACGACTTTTCACGTAGAAACCGCAGCGCCAAGTCGTTCAGGATGAGGTTCCGCTGCGTCGCTATCTCCTTGTACTCGCGCGTGCGATCACCTTCGCTATCTAGTACTGTGGGGGATGATACGGGTGATGGTGAGGCTGCTGCCGTGGCTCGATGTCTCCTTCCGTTTTGATGCTGCTGGCTGAGGTACGCTTCGATATCGGCTTTCTTTTTCTGGGCAGCTTCCAGCTTCAGCCGGTGGCAACTCATAGCCTTATCGATATCCTTGAGTGCAGTCTGCAAGTCTCCTCGTTCACGGTACGCCGACGCACGCAGCAAGTAGATCTTGGTCTCTTCTGGTGAGATCTCAGCCGCGTTTGTGAGACACTTGATGGCCTCTGCGTACTTCTTGACCATGAGATGCTTACAGGCCTGCGCGTAGATGGTCTGGGACTCTTTCAGCAGCCGCTGCTCGTGTTCGATGACTTCGGGGTGGTTGGGCATGAGCCGCGCGGCCTTGTGGATGTCCTGGGTCGCCTTCTCGTGCATGTGGAGCTTCCAGTGGAGCTTGGCTCGCAGCACAAAGTATTCAACGTCTCCGCCGTTCAGATTCACGCAGTGGTCGACGTCTTTGAGTGCCTTGTCGAAGCAGTTCGAATGGATGTACGCGAGTGCGCGATGTAGCCAGAAGGTCTCTTCGAGTGAATTGAGTTGAATGGCTTCCGTCAGGTACGCAATCGCCACGGACGGCGTCTCGCCGAGCATCAGCAGCGAGTACGCGTGCAGATCGAGAAGCGACGCGAACTGGTCTTTGATACGCTGCGACGGGCTCCGCTCGATGGAAAAGAGCTTGCGGTAGCACGCCATGGCCGACTTGAAGTCGCACAAATCCCAGTACACGCGTGCGATCTTGGCGTGAAACGGCGCGTGGTCGGGACGGAAGTAGATCGCTTTCTGAAGCGCATGCAGTGCACCATCGAGATCGCCCTTGGAGATCAAACGGTCGGCCTCTTCGTCCTTGAGATCTGCAGCTTCCACGGGCGTGAGGTCTGCTGGGTGGATGTACGTGAGCCGCTCGGTGCCAAGAGCTACGGAGGACGCCGTCGACGGTCTCACATTTGCACTCGATACCCGTGATAACGAGCTAGGAGACGGAGGCCTCGCCGAGTCCGCCATTGCCACTGGATGAGGTGGCTTTCGTTGGAATGGGTTCAGTTTTGGAAATGGATTTTGAAAGGACACATGGACACGAAAGGTCGTGGACTCTTTGGGTCGAAGGTCTCTGTTATTTGAGACCAGCAGCTCATCTCTAACCAGCTCGAAGACAAGAAAGAAAGACAGCACTCTCTAGACAAAATGGGTCCGTTCTCTGTCAAGCCCGTGGTCAAGACGTCGACGATGGACCAGGACATGCAGGACGAAGTGATCCTCGTGGCGCAGCACGCCATCGACACGGAGATCGACGAGCAGCACATCGCGCACAAGGTCAAGACGTATTTCGAGCAGAAGTACCACGGCATGCTCTGGCATTGCGTCGTCGGCCGCAACGTCGCGTGCTACGTGACCCACGAGCAGTCCAAGTTCCTGTATTTCTACATCGGCCAAATGGCCGTCGTACTGTTTGCCACGGCATGATCTCGTAAGACAAGGCGCGAGAGCGTGAGCCGCCCAGACCAGACGCGTGTGTGAATATATCTTCATCTATCTACCCAAGAAACTACGAAATAGTCAAACACGGTGCCTGTTTTTGGATGTGAGGTATGGTCTGCTGGCCGTGCAATCACTTGGTCCAACAAGCGATCACGGATCCCAACCAGAGGAGCTACAGGCTCAGGAACACGGTCATTTGTGTCTCAAAATACCCCTGCGACGTCAGCAAAGAACTCGATCCTCGCCCTCATCATCATCGACATCAGGTCGTCACCTTTCATTGTCACGTGCTTCTCGCTTGCAGCAGTCGACATGGCAACTGACACGACCGCTTCGGCAGGCCACACGCCGCTGAGGGCGGTCGTAGCCGCCGCGGCGTTCACGGCATCGGCCGCGAGGCAGTCGCTGATACGCCGTTGGTCTCGCAAGGCCGTGCAGAGCACGCCACCGCCACTGCCACTCATCTCACTGCCGCCAGACGACGAGTGGGAAGAGTTCGATGTCCCGGTCAAGACCGGCTTCGGGTATTTTTTGCCTGACGTCGGCTTACACGACGAAGAGCCCAAAGACGAGAGCAACGCGAACGGATCCAATGGTACTGCCCCTCTCCGCCATGATCGTGCTGCTATCTGCCGCATGCTGAGCGAGTACATGACGCAAAACGAGACCTTCCAGGTGAAGCGCCACGGCTTCGGCATCGACACCAAGCTCGTGTACAAGCGCACGAAGAGCAACATCCGTGGCCGCAGCAGCTCCCAGCCAGCACCAGTTGAACCGCCAGGCGACGACGAGCTGGCATTCAACGCGTTCTTCGAGAGTGGAAACTTGAACCGCGCGTATCGCGTGCTGGGACGCCACTACGCCATGACACAGGAGCTGCTCGGGAATCCAAGCACCAGCAGCCACATAAACGGCTCTGCGACTGCGACGACGGGATCCACTGCATTCACGCCGTGGTCGTCGCCGTTCCCGTTCTTCGCCAAGGCCGACATGGAGTACGATCTATTCTGCGACACTGACGTGAGCACGCACGGCCACATCCAGTGGTACTTCTTCCGTGCCTGCGTCCCCATCGCGTGCTTCAAACAGAACGCGGTCTCTGCTGCTTCCACGGCTGGGACTTCTACTACACTGCGCGTGCGCTTCAACATCCGCAACATGCTCAAGAAGGCGAGTCTGTACAACGACGGCATGCTGCCGGCCGTGTACATCGACAGAAAGCACGGTCGAGGCTGGCACCACGCGGGCACCAACGTGTGCTACTTTAAGAACGCCGACACGTACCGCAACCGCAAGTCGGGCAAGGTCTCCAACTACTACACGCTCTCGTTTGTGTACGAGTTTCAGCTTCCAAGCGACGCCACCGACTCGCTGTGCGTGTACTTTGCCCACTGCTACCCGTACACGTACACGCGTCTCCAACGGTACTTGACCCAGCTTCAGAAGGACCCAGACCGCAACCGCTTCTTCCGTCGCCGCGTCCTGTGTAAGACGATCGCTGGCAATATCTGCGACGTGCTCACGATCACCGACTTCTCACAGGAGGACGACGAGCGGTCGGGGATCATCCTCACGGCGCGGGTCCATCCAGGCGAGAGCAACGCGAGCTTCATCATGCACGGCATCATAGACTTCCTCACGGGTCCGTCGCTTGAGGCTCGGTATCTGCGCCACCGGTTTGTCTTCAAGATCGTTCCGATGCTCAATCCGGACGGCGTGATCCATGGCAACTATCGATGCTCGCTGGCCGGCACGGACCTCAACCGCCGCTACATGGATCCGGCGCCTGAGCTCCACCCGACAGTGTACGCGACCAAGAACATGGTGCTCTCCATGCGCAAGACACGGGCTGTCAGTCTCTACTGCGATATCCACGGCCACAGCCGCAAGAAAAACATGTTCCTGTACGGATGCTTACCGTACGAAGAGAACTCACGCACCGAGGCGGCGAAACTGCGGCTTTTCCCACACGTTTTGTCCAAGACTTGCAATGCCACCAACAACAATCCTGGAGCTGCTGGTGGTGGCGGTGGGTACTACAGCTTCCCGGACTGCACGTTCTCCGTGTCCAAGTCGAAGAAAGGTACGGGCCGCGTCGTGGTCTGGGACGAAGCGCAGGTGCTCAACAGCTTCACGCTGGAGGCGTCGTTCTTCGGTGTCGGGGTCAACAAATCCAGCAAACGCGCCATTGCAGCCATGCCAACTCCAGCGATGCCTTCGAACCAACAGCAGCGAAGGCCAGGCGAGGGCAACAACCAGACAAGCGCGTTGGTTGGCGAACTGGGGATGACACACTTCATGCCGAACGACTTGCGCGCCGCAGGAGCTAAGTTTTGCCTCGCGCTCATTCCGTTTGCCCACTTGACGGACCGTGATCGGCCGGTTCCTCCTCAAGCCGCGGCGACAATCGCCAACACGGAAGGCTGCCCGGACTTTTCCACGCCCGTGTGCTTCTCCAGTCCGTCTCCAGTGCACGCTGGCTCGGTGGGAGGCTCTCCGGCGTCCTGGCGCCCGCAGACGACGCTGGGGACAGCGATCCGACACCCGCCAAACGCAGACAACTCTTCCCCTCGAGAGGATCAAGATTCGAGCCCGATCCACGACAGCAAGCTGCGTCTTGCGCCACTTCCCACGTCGCCTTTATCCTCGTCGTCGCCGTTCCTGCTGCCTCGCTCGCCTTCCAAAAAGTCTGTGCTGCCTGCTTCTCCACCGTCCCATCCGACTTCCTTCGACTCGCTGTTTTCCATGGAAGGGCTGTTCGCGTCCATGTCGTCGCCGGAAGACTTGCTCAAAGAGATCGAGGACACGCTTCCGGAGAACTACTCACACTGTGGCGATAGCGACGATGAGGGCGAGTCGGCAGGATCCGAGTCCGATCCCTCGGGGGACAACATGGAAGAGGAGGAACTGCAACGCCAAGACTCGTGGAAGACGTTCGTGCCCGATACTGGCGAGGCTGCTCCGGCATCGCCTCCGAAATTTACGGAAAACCGCTCACAGGCGCTACTCAAGCGCTTCTCCGACTCGATGCTGTACGTGTCTCTATCTCGTTCTTGACCATCTTCCGTTGACTGACTTGTGCTTGGGACCAAATAGACGGATAGTACAACTCGCAGAAGAAAACCAGCCAACCACGCCACCGCTCGAACCTGCGCCAGTGCTTGCACCGGAGCCGGAGTTAGCCGCTGCACCTGTCTTGTCTCGTGAAGTCTCTAAATCGAAGCCGGCAGCAGCGCTGGCTCCCGTGAGGGCGCCGATTGCTGCACCTGCGCACCCTGTTTCGAGGCCATCCAGCTATGTCCTCCACGCCAATCAAACCACCCGCGACCGCAACCGCGACATTGCGTCCCTTCATCTCCGTGCCGTCCAGCGTCGCTCTCGAACCAAACGCGCGGGACGGCAGATCGTCGTCAACGAGCAAGACCTACAATAAACGCTGCAGCCCACTCGTGAGGTGATCACTCCATTTCCCTTACACTGACTCGACTTGCTTCGACTCTTCTTCCTCGTCCGAGAAGACCGGGCTTCCACCGGCTTGCCGCTGGCGACGCCGCAATGGCGAGAGCGGATGCTTCGACTGGTCCAGATCCACGCCATTGCCCTTCACGCCATTCATTTTCGGATTCCAGTCGTCCAACCGATCACCTAGAAGGCCGTGGCTGCTGTTAACGCTTCGCACGCTGTCTTGACGCTCAATGAACGCGATGTCTCCGTTCGGTGCCTCCACAAGCGTGCTCGTCGTCGTCGTTGCGGCGCTGCCGCGGCTCGTAGGTGAACGCAGCAGACGCGGCAGATTCTTCCACGTGCCTTCGTCGATCTTCCGAATGAGCTGGAACTTGTCGACTCGCTTAATCTTGAACACGAGCACGGCGCTGAAGTAGATGAACACGATGTTGATCCACACGAGCAGCGCGCTGCCCACCGCGATCTCGTAGAAAATGAGCTTCTGCTCCTCGCCGATCACATCATCCGTTTGCTACAAGATGATCGAGAACATACAGTTGTGTGAGTTTATCATGAACATACTACCACAACCCACGACAGTCGACGTACCACAAAGTACTGGCCCAAGATAACGTAGGAGAAGCAAATGCCCGAGTTGACGGTGGGAGGAAGCAGCGCAGCGGCAATGGCAGTGCCCACGACCGACGAGATGTTGGCGTTGGACTCGGCAAGTGCGACGCCCGTTCCTGACAGCGCCGCGACCACGGCGCCAAACAGCAACTGGATCGCTTGGCCTCGAGAACGCATCTCGCTCGTGGGCCAGTTGAGAGCGCCAGCGTACGGACTCAGCAGAGCACCAATGATCATGCCCAAAAGAAGCGTGATCATCTACAATATCAGCATCAATCAATCAGACTTTAAACAGAGAGAGAGCGGCAGGGATAAATGTGTTTCGGACGTACCAACGCAAACAGTTCATTGAGGAAGCCGTTGATGAACAAGCTGCGGTCGCGCAGCGCAAAGCCGAATGCACAGCCGAGGATCGGACCCTAGATTACACAACCCAGTCAGTCAGCTCATTGTCCACATATACAGTAGTGGCTGATGGACTCAAACCGACGAACCATCAAGGGCGAGAGAAGCATGGAGGCGACGACGTACGTCTACCAGTCATAAGCCCACAGCGTCAGCTATCGCACGGCAACCATAAGTGCAGCTTTCCTCTATAGCGTACCCCTGAGTCAGCGGCTAACCCAATGCCAGCAATCGCCCTGCAGTCAAATACCCCCTCACTAGTATCAGCATCCTCCACAAGCCAAGCCGTCATTAACACCACGTACGAGGAGATAAGCAGCATGCACACCGAGTCGCGCGACAGCGTGGCATTGGCTTCGATGCGCGCGTACATCTCGGCTACGGGCACCGCCGTGCCGATGTCGGACGAGCGCTCAAGGATGCGGCCGACGCGGCGCTTCTTCTTCGTGGGCTTCTTGCTCAGCGTCGTGCCGGGCGTGAGCGACATGACGTCGCAGAAGCCGAACTGTACGCCCACGCCCATGTTCTGGAGTCTGTTTAGGATCGCCTGCATCTGCACGTCCTCCACGCGGAACGTCACGATGGACGACGTGCGCGCCTCCACGCTGGTCACGTTGTCCAGCTGCAGCTCGTCCTGCAGCATCGCCACGATCTACACGAAGACGCAGCCGTCAGCACCGAGAGCGACATGGACATGTAGACAAGACACACGGCTACACGGTGACACAGACCTTGCCGTGGTGCTCATTGGGCAGCGTGAGCTGGAACAGCTTCATCTTCCTCGGTCTCTTTCCTTCCTCGTGGTGGCGCGACTGAGTTTCCCGCGTGTCTCCACATGAGCAGGGCCGCTTCAGTTTATAGGTTAACCTTTTTAGTTTTGTAGGTTGACTGTTTGGAAGCTAGGACTCATCCAGATACATTTGATTGGCTGAAATTACGTTTACCGTATTTACGGTAACGATGATTGGTTAACCCCTCATTCACCGCATGTCGAATCCTCCGACATATCGGTTTAGACAGGTTTCAGGAGAGCATATGCTAATTGCCATATGCTGGGATCGTACTTAGCCGAAAATGGAGCAGTTGATTGGGTCAAAAAGAGGATTAGAATCAAATCAGCGATGCTAATTCGACAAAAATTAAAGCTTCCAAACCATTTACAGCGAATCGAACGCCACGTATGTGTTCAGCTAAAATTCTACTTCCGAACTCAACCACTCTCACAAAATTATGATTTTATAAATTTCTCGTTTCGAATTCGTTATTTTTGGGCGCAGGACAAAAACCACTGCGAATTAGGCGGCAACAGATACGCCATTCGAAAGCTCTCGACGTGACAAACCTAACACACTCAAATTTCAAAAATCCACAAACGCTCATTTAGACCCTGGTGAATGAAGGGTTAACTTAGGTGAGACACCCTTTTACATCGCCGTCATCATCGCCGCTGTCATCTTCGTCGCCGTTCTGCTCGTCCTCTTCTTCTCCATCCTCTGCCTCCTCGTCGACATTCTCGTCACTAACATCTACATAATCATCATCGTCGTCTCCATCTCCATCTTCGTCGTCTTCCCCATCTTCCTCGTCTTCGTCTTCATCGCCATCGTCTTCGTTATCAGCCTCGAAGGCCTCATCTCCGTCCTCCACAACCTCAGGCTCTGCAGCTACGCCCTCCTCCACTGGTGCTTCAGGAGGTGGCTCCACGTACGTCAGGTAGTCTTCAACACTGTAGTAGTAGCTCAACTCGGCTTGCTTGATGTGGCCAGTGGGGCGGCCCAGCGTCGGCCCAAAGACGTACCCGCTCAGGGAGCTCCACTGGAGCGAGTCCGGGTCCTGGACTTGCACAGCATGCTCCTGCCGCAAGAGATCCACCCACTCGTCTTGGGCATTCGCCACAGACGTCGGATCTCCGTCGTAGCTGACGAGGAACGTGTCCGTCTGCTCGCTGTAGCCTTTGATCTCACCCGTGCGCCACGCAAAGTACCGTGGGTCGTACACCTGAGTCTTCACCATCAAAAACACCGCAGCCTTCAGCGTCCGCATCGCCGGCTCGTACATTCTCGCCATACACCAGCAGAATCCATTGTACAACTGCACGCGATCGCCCTCGGCTGGGAAGCAAAGCCACTCGTGGTCGCCGTCGTCGTACACCACGCGGTGCTTGTTCCTCGTGCGGTTGTACTTGGTGATCTTGCCGTTGAACCACTGCTGCTCCATCGGCCAGAAGACTCGACACGCCATGCCCAGCATGCTTCTCTCGTGAGCACACTCATTAGGTCGCACGTACAGTCGCTGATTGCGAGAAGGAGAGAACCAAAACTGGTACCCGTTGTCATCCTGGAAGTCGTGCCAGTCGTCGTCACTCTCCGCCTCCGAGGCCGAGTCTCGGCCGATGAGCTCACTCGCCTTCTTCAACACGTCTTCTTGCTTTTTCAGCGCTGCGAGGCTCTCTTGCGCGACCTGTTCTTTCATCCTTGCCAGCATCTTCTCGTACTGAATGCGTTCTGGACTCGGTGTCTTGAACAGTCTCCAGCGCCGCTGAATCACACACGCTGCGCGGATGCGTGACTGCCGCGTGACGCGTGCTTCCTGAGCAAGCCGACGCGCAAAGTAGCCCCGAACACCGGCGTTGATGCGACTCGCAGCATCGTAGATACGCTTCTCCCTCTTGGCAAACTCTTCACGTGCTTCGGTGAGTTCCCGTCTGACGCTGTGGCCTCGCCACTGGCTCTGAAGCTTGATCGCGTAGTGCACGAGTCGTCTCACGACTTGCCGCTGGTGCTCGATCGCCTCGAGGAGAAGACGGTACGCCTTGCGAGCTGCCCGCGTGCGGTACAGCCGTTGCAGCAGTGTTGCCGCCTTCTGTCGCTCTTGGCGGCGGCGTCTCTGGATGGCCATGACATCATCAAAGCGAGAGCGGTTGTATCGCTTGCGGAAGGCACGCTGGAGCCGAATCACTGCCGCTTGCTTTCGAAGAAGATCCTGCTCGCGTCGGTAGCGTTCGATGGTCTTGAACACCAGCGGAAGGTGTCGCCTCGTGTAATGGCTCCGATAGATTGCTTGCACGATAATAGCAGCCTTGCCCCACTCTATCAGTCGACGTTGCTCTGCCTCCTCTTGCGAGAGCCGTGCTCGGCAGAGCACTCCCCGTATCCTGCTCTGGATCTTGATCGCACTCACCCTCGTGAGCTGCGAGCGCTGGACCCGCTCGGTAATCTCCACTCGTAGGCGATGCCTGTTGAAGTTCTTGCGAATGCGGTTGGCGGCAGGAATTTCAATCCGCTCGAGACGCCACGTCGAAGCGATTTGACGCCCAACGTGCCCTCGGTAGATGGACTGGATCCGTAGTGCGGCCGAGTTTTGGATCGTCTTCTGTTGCGTGGAGAATTTGAGTTGCAGTCCGTCTGACTTTGGCTCGAGTCCTCGGTAGTGACGCGCCAGTGTGACGTACGGAAGATGCTCCGACAGTGTGACGAGTCCGTTGTCCGTGATTTCCTGGCATCCGTTGACGTTGAGAACCTGGAGCGACAAACACTTGACAGCCACGGCAGCGAGAATGTCTTCCTTCATGTTGCGGCAGCCTTCCAGATTCAGCGACTGCAGTTGGGGAGTGCCGGCGACCAACGCGTGGAGACCCGTGGAGGTCATGTTGTAGCACGCACACAGGTTCAGGCTCCGCAAATTGGCACCGTGCTTGCCGATATGGAACAGCGTCGCGTCCGAGAGCTGCATACACTTCTTCAGGTTCAGCACGCGCAGGTTCTTGCAGCCTTCTACGATACGAAGGATTCCGGTGTTTGTGATCCGCTCGACGCCTTCGAGGTTGAGAAACTGGATCGCACGACAGCCCACACCGATGTGAGCCAGCCCACGGTCTCCGATATTCGTCGTGTACGAGATATCCAGCGACAGCAGTTTCATACATTGTGTGAGAGATCCCTGCGGACCGAGAGCTCCCGCGATCCAGCCGAGAGAGTCGTCGTTGAGCATGGGGCAGTGCGACAGGCTTAGCTTGGTTAGCGAACGGCTGCAGCACGAGATGAACTCGTGGATGCTCTCAGCGACGAGGCACGGACACCACGAGAAGTTGAGCGATTCGAGCCGATCGATCCCAGTCGCCATGACTTTGAGCACGTCGATAGGGATCACGGACTGGGACAAGTCGAGTCGACGGATCGTCGTGCCCATGATGTGGATGAAGGACCGCATGCCAACCTAGATAAAATCACGCTGTGAGTATGGCAACAGCAACAATACCAGCCATATAAGACTCACCGCTGTGACTTTCTTGCATCCCGAGAGCACGACGGTCGAGTAGAAAGCCTTTACCACGTCTTGTCGCTGGGCATGTTTCTTTGCGAGTGCCTTGAGGTTGACGTGGAGCTGGCTGGCCAGCTCATTCAGCAGCACGTCGTTCAGCTCCGCAGCGTATTCGTGCAAGTCGAGCACTTCCGAATCGCGTTGCTGGCTAAGAATGTGCGTCGCGTGCTGCGCCAGTGCCACCGAGTGCTCCTGGGCTACCAACTTTCGCTGGAGCTTCTCCTTCTCATCGTAAATCGAATTGTTTGTCGATCCGGAGCGGCGACCGACAGCGGTATCGGACTTGAGTGGCTTGGTAGGAGAAGCACGCGTAGCTGGAGCTGGCACTGCGCTACCTCGTGGTAGGTGCCTGGTCTTGGAGGGCTCACATTTCTGCTCGCCCATCGGCTACTCATATTCACAGCAAGTTAGTTCGACAGCCCAGTGGTTCATACCGCACAGAATAGAGCGCGCGACGATGTAACCGCCACGTTGGACGCGAAACGACGCGCGCGAGTCTCCACCCGACACAACTCGACACTTTCATACGCGACAGACGTCTCTTGCATTTGCGGCATTCTCCTTTCGGTCTCTTTCAGTGCATTTGTTTGTGAGCTTTTACTTTACTGAGCAAGCTTCGCCAGCGAGGCCAACGCGTAGATCTTGATTTCCGAGCCGCCGTCGACCTTGACGATACCATCCGAGGCATCCACACCGATGAGCGAACCAGTCTGGCCCGCCTCGTCGCCTGACAGAATGATGACCGTGTCTTGCTTTTCCGGGAGAGTTGGCTGGACATCGTCCAAAGACACCACGATAAACTGTCCGTCGCAGTCCAGGGTACACGAGTTTCCGCTGACGCTGCTAATCACGCCAATACGGTTTCGGTGCTCGCCAGCCACCACTTCGACCTCGACACCGCGCATCTTCCACGTCACCTCGCCACTAGAAGCAGAGTTGTTGTAGTCGTCGAGCTCGTGGTGGTACGCCGGGGTCATCGGCACGCCACCTGGCATGCCAGGGGTCGCAGCAGGGGTGACTGCAGAGCCCAAGCGACCCAGTCCTGGCGTCGCAACTCCGTAGCCGGGAGTCATTGGGTTGTGGTGGTAGCCTGGAGTATTGATTCCTGGGGTCACTGGGTTCAAGCCAGGCGTCATCGCAGACAAACCTGGCGTCGTCGGGTTGAAGCCCGGCGTCATCGGCTCCATGCCACCGTGGTGGTCGTGGCTCATACCAGGAGTCGCTGCAGACAGGTGCGCAGGAGTGCGCGGGTTCAGACCTGGTGTCGTCGGGTTCAGACCTGGAGTAACTGGGTTGTGTGGCAGCATGTACGCTGGAGTGCGCGGCTCGAGACCAGGAGTCGTTGGGTGGAGGCCTGGCGTAGTTGGGTTTGCTGCAGGCGTGATCGGGTCTCGCACTGGCGAACGCGGAGCGAGAGATGACGACAGACCACCATACGAACGACCACCAGACATGTCGCCGCGGGGGGCAACGTGGTCCAGAGGCGTACCAAAGCTCGTCGCGTGTGTGATGTCCTTCTCTTGGTTCATCTGGGTCTCCAGAAGCGCGTCATCGTTGGCAACGTTCCAAGCCTCGCCACGCGAAGATGGCGTACCAAATCCACGGTGCATTGGGGTAGCCATTGGCGTGGCAGATCCGTGGAGTGGCGTCTGCGAAGGCATTGGAGTGGCACCGCCCATCGGCGTGTGTGGGTAGCCAGCACGTGGTCGGTCCTGGAGAGCACCCTGTCGGTTGCCAGCAGGGGCAACGTGGACGCGGTCGACGTCCACGACCTTGGCCTTACAATGGATCTCCACCTTGACCTTCTGCTCGGTTTCTTCGACGACGATACCGATGTAGCCCTTCCACTGGCCCTTCTTGATCTTGACAGTCTTGCCCACCAACTCTGATTCGCCACCACGGCCACCACGCGGTGGCATGCCTGGTCGGCTTGGACGGCCGTCAGCACCGGTCACCGTCGAGTTCTGGATCATGTCGGACCGGGCCTTGCTGCCCGAGAGCACGGTCTGACGAGCACGCGCGACAAAGATGCCAGCATTTTGCATAATGCGGTTGTTGTGCAGGAACAGGTAGGTTCGGTAGATGTGCTTGACGGTGCCGCTGTGGCTGGCGAACGGGCCTTCCACGACATTCACCATTTCGCCGACACTGATGTGGTTCTGCTTCTTGTCCAACGCGACTGCACGCGAGGACACCAATTTGCGCTGGATTTCTTGATCCGAGATGTTGCGGGACTGGCCGTTCTGGCACAAAACCTTGAAACCCTCACGTCCAACGTGGGTAATGACGCCAACGTCACCGTGCGCAAGCTACTCATACCACATAACCAGTCAGATCAACAGCTAAAATATCGACAGTGGTCGTCCACGATCGACTTACCGCGACGAGATCGTACAGCTCCTTGCCCTTGTACGAGTCCAAGCCGTGCGAAACTTCGGCAGACTCTTGCAGATCACGAACGCGCACTTGAATCTCCTTGGCCATACTGTCGACAAGCACGATGGCGATCGGTGCACCGTCCGTATCGTCCACTGCGACGACTGTACCAGTCTCACCCGAGTAACGACCCGAGACGACCTTAATGTGGTCGCCGACCTTTACGTACTTCATAAGCTGCTTCATCTGGAAGTCGAGGATCGTGTCCTTGATCTCTTCGTGGAGCGGCATCACGCGCACAGTATCGTTGGACGTGTTGGTGCTCACCACCACACCCATGAGGTTCACCAGATCGCCCTCGATCACACGAACAGTGTCGCCCTTGGTGAGGTCGACCTTGTTCTTCCAGTCTTCGGCTTCCATGCTCGCCATCGCCTCGTCACCGTCGTGGTCGTCTTCTCCAATAGCAGACGAGAACTTGTTGATCTCGTCCAGGTTCGGGTTGACCTCTTCCGTCTGCAGCATCGTCAAGATGTTCACTTCCTTGAGCAGGAAGCCGTCCTTGTAGTAGTCGTTGTCGAAAAAGTCCATCATATCACCCGTGGTCGGGTGACGCCGACGCGTCTCGCTGTGGAGACCAGCAGAGTTGAACAGCTTCTGCGGCGGGCGCTGGCCCTTCTTGTACTTTGGCTGCTCACCGCCAGCCAGCACGATCGGGTCGAGACGCGGGATCATCTTCACAATAGCCTATCGCACCGTCAAATAACAAATCCAGCGTCAGTCGATCCTGTACCCATATATCCTCCAATACAGCACCGCCACTCACCCGCGAGCCGTTGTCCAGGATATCGAGCACTTTGCACAAGTCGCCCTTGTAGAGACCCGCTCGCTTGAAGCGCGCCCACGTGCCGGCGACCACTGGCTTTCGCTTCTTCTTGACGTTCAGCACCGACGTCATTTCGTGCACCGGCACGAGCTTGAGCGAGTACTGCATGATGTCACGCAAACCATTCACGGCTTCCTTGGCGTGCGGCTCACGCTCCGCCTCCACGTAGATGAAGCCCTTGGAGCTGGAGGCCACCACCGACTTGATGTGCAGCGGCTCGCCACGACGCGAGAACTCGAGGAACTTGTTCATAAGCGCGATCACCAAGTGCTGCTCACGACCAGGCTATCATCACAAATACAACGTCATCAGCACCGACTGCAGTATCTCCACTATATGGATACTGTGAAGCTCACCTTGCACTTGAAGACCCACATGCGTGGGTCCTGGATCGACGGCAGCAGCGACTGCTGCGCGACTTCGCTCTGCACTTCGCCGCCTTCTTCGTCGTCGTCATAGTGGCGGCGGCTCTGCTGGTGGCGCTTCTTGATCTGGTTCACGATATCCTCGGCGCTTTCGTCGTCCTCAAAGCGCGGGCGTACCTGCGGCTCGTACTTGTAGGCGTTCTCAACTTCCTCGGCCATCGCACGCTCCGAGCGGTAGTAGTCTCCGTCATCATCGTCTTCCTCTTCTTCTTCGTCCTCATCGACGTCGGCCTCTTCCTCAATGAACTTGTTGACGGCGCGGCGCTTCTTCGGCTTGGGCTTTGGCTTGGCGTCGGCCGCGCCCTTGCGCTTCTTCTGGGTACTGCGCTCCTCCTCCTCCTCCTCTTCCTCGTCGTCCTCTTCCTCCGGGACTTCGTCTTCCGACACGTCCTCGTCCTCCGACAGGTTACGGTCTAGCTCTTCATCGCTCGACGACATGGCTGCTGTGCTGTAGACGCTTGGAGATGCTGTGCTAGTGAGTGATCCACGCTTCGTGACCACCTTTCTACCGTCGCTTTCCACACAGCCAGAGCCTCCCTCCCCAGGCTCGAACTGTGTTCCTTATCTGAAACACCCAGTCCCACATCACAACTACTAAACGAGGGACATCAAAGTCCCTTGTTTTGAGGTCTCCAACAAGGGACAAAAGTGGTACACACATGGAGCCACCTGGTTTTGCTCACTTGCAGATCAGCAGCCGAGAAAGCGGTACAGTGTACCAGTTGAGCCTTCCGTGACAAGGGATTTTTCGATCGTCGCCCCTCACGGCGTCACGCAGTCCCAACGCAAGTCAGTTTGACCAGCTCGTCCGAAGTGGCGGAAGCGGGACACGCAGAACGCGACTTGCCTCACGCTGCGCAACGCATTGACATCTCAGTGCGCTACTATACGCCACTAGCTGCCGTATCCATCCAGCAAAGGGACAAGCGCTAGAAGATCGGGAAAAACCATCGAAAGCGCGATGGAATCGCCTCGGAATTCGATCCCAGAAAGGCCAGATGAGCTCCCTCGCACCGACGTCGACGCGGTCCTCATGCAGCCAGTGCTGCTCGCTCGGCTTGTTGCCTTCGTTGGCACCAAGGAAGCCAACGTGCTGTGTAAGTGGAATGCAATTGGTTTCGATCGCGCTTGCTCGATGGTGATGTGTATTGACGAGACGTGTGAATGATGTGATGTGTCGGTCTTGTCATCATTGCAGTCAGCGTGAACCGCCGCTGGGCGCGTGAGCTCATGAAGCCTGCGATTTGGGAGATCCTCTCGGGCGTGCCGTTTGAGCCCTTGCTGGCAAATTGCTTCCGGCGAGCGGCTTCGTACTGCTACCGAGAAGTCGACGTACCATCCCCGTGAGTCCCAACGTGACATGATGGCTGCATTTGTTCCATTGTTGGCTGATAGGATGATTTTGATGCAACCATAGCAACGTGAACCGACGTGGCTCGCCACCTGTGATTCGTGCGTGCCTGCTGAGCGACCGCACGTCCATGCGCGAATATGTCCACGATCTGCGTCAAATGTCGACCGAGAGCAAGTGGTTCGATTCGGCGCCTGCGGTGCTGCGTACGAATGAAGTCACGACCAAGTTCAAGGAGCTTTCCACCGATTTCGACCGCGCAAAGGACGGAGTGTTCGATAACGTGAAGATCCTCACATCCGAGCGCTATCGCTTCGCCGAGGACCCTGTGGTGAGTCTTTCTGAGAGCTGATTTCCTGCATCATTTGCTTAGCTGACGCGTCTTCCTCAACCAGGTTTTCAGTGGCTCTCTGCAAGACGGACGTGCGGCCTTTTATTTATGGTCCTTGAACCAGCGATCGCTTCGAGCATCAATGACCCAGAACTCCGCATCGTGCTACCATTCGTGCAATGACGCTCTCGCAGTGGGCTGCACCGATGGCACCGTGAAGATCTGGGATTTCAACTCAGCAGAACTCCGCAACAGCGGACCAAAGACACGCGAGAGCATTCCACCGACCGCGTCGATTACACACCGATCCTCGCTGGGCCTCATGCCATTCCTCCGCACGCGCTCTAAGGACAAGGTCCAGAATGTCTACCTTGATCACAATGACAGCACGCTTTTGCACATGGCGACTTCGACAGAAAAGGGAGAAGCGAACGTGTGGGACGTGCTCAAGGGTGAAATCCTGCTGACTATTGATGCGTCGAAGATCCACCGCTCGGCGCTGCCGCGATCAAACCGCGAGACCAACCCGCAGATCACAAGTCTCATGCTGTTCCGCAACACGCTCGTTTGCGGCACTTCGAGTGGCTTCATCCGAGTCTTCGATCTTCGAAGCGGTCGACTGACCCACCGTCTTGCGGGTCACCCAGGTACGATTTCGGTCAGATACATGACCATTATAGAATTGGACAAGACTCACGATGATGCTCTGTAGATGCTGTGATGAAAACCGACACCAAGGGCCGCGTCCTGTGGTCTGCTGGCAAGGAAGGCACAGTTCGGTGGTGGGGTGGCAAGACCGCCAAGGTCTTGACGAAGTCTGCTCTCTGCGAAGGCGGCATTTCAGCGCTGGAAATGGACGAGACTGTCGTCGTCGCTGGCTACGGTAGCCAGGGCATGGAGGCGTGGGACGTGCGGACACAGCAAGCGTTGTCCACCTTCAGCAGCTCCGAGCACGGCGGTATCAAGTCGCTCCAGTTTGACAGCCGCAAGATTGTCACCGTCTCGCATTCTGGAAAGGTATATTTGTTGAATTCTTTTCGGCAATCGTGCTATCTGAGAAGCCATGCTGACGATGTTTCCTTTGTTGTGATTTCTCAGGCGGCTCTTTGGAGATGGTACAGCTCGAGCCCGGTCAAGTGGTTCAGTCCTCCAGCTACATCGTCGCGATTTGTGTCTGCCCAGTTCAACAACACCAACCTGCTTCTCGGAACAGACTGTGGCGAGCTCGTGGATTACAATAGATATGCGTCGGTGTAGGAAGATGCAAGGCAAGCACACGACTGGTGATTTCCTTGTTGACAATGAAGTATAGCTCCCGAATGAGACCTTGGCTCTCTTCTCATAAGTGAACAGCGCTTGGTATCTTCTTGACGTACGCTTCATAAAACCACTACGTAGTATCACTTTCCGGCATGGGCAACATCAACCGTAGGCAAGCAAATCTTTAGTTAAATTGTTCCATTGCTTCGCTACTCGTTTCCCCCGATTAAGGTGATCCTACGAGACGTTCAGAAAAGAAGTCCATCTTCTCCGCCAACGTCATCCCCTCCGACCAAAAGTCGTCAAACGTGTCTTCATCTGGCTGGATCCAGCGTTGCTCAATCGCTTTTGAACGCGCGAGTCTCGCTTGCAAGTTCAAACAACGCTTGAAGGGACGCAAAGCAGTCTTGAACGTCAGTGGACGGCCATCCAGATCGCCAAACGTCGTCTGGACGTGAAAGTTCGTGCCGGGTGCAATGTTCGATGTCCCCATTGTCGGTGGGAGCAAAGTTATTCGTTGGTTGTGGTCCAGCATGTCAACCAAGCGCGTTCCTCGAATGGATCCCGTGGGCTTCGCCGTTGTAGCATCCAGCAGAACGTGGCGCAAGGAGAATGCGAGGAGCTCCCCCCGCTTCATCTGCCTCTCGGTTCGTTGGAAGTTCCACGAGCACGTGGAACTCGCCTTCCAGGGGCTCGAAATCCGGACCAAACGATTCCAAATCCGTGAGTCTCCACCCAGGAAATATATCTTCGAACTCCGGGTCGACCTCGCCCTGCAGAAACTTCTTCGTCGGGCGATCTTGCTTCAACCACCCACCGCGCTTCCGCGCCAAGTAGAGCGTCAATTCGCTTGGGGGGAACGCCTCATACTGCTTCGAGTCGTAGATGGCCCGTCGGAGCTAGCCCACGTTCGAATTGCGTGCGATCTTGACGAAGAACACGGTCCCTTTGCCATACACACCGCACCCCAGCTCGATCTTCTCCATCACGCGTGTCTGCGCGATTCTTGTCGAGAATGTTCAGGAATGGGTGAGAAGGGTCATTTTGGAAACGTGGTCAATTTTTCCTGAAATTTGCGGGAAAATGAGGGTAGGAAAAGCCCACGAAATGTCGTCATCTCCACGCGGTCTACTGCCATCAGCCCCCGATACATTTGATCGTGTCGATCTTGTACAGTAGAGTCGGCCTTCGTACGCGTTCTTCTAGCCGCATATCGCAGCCTTCCTGCGGCAGCCTGGGCATGGAAATCTTGGCTCTTGGCTCCACTTTCTCATTGGCGAGCAGCTATCGGCGGCTTCTTCACGTACATGATCTTGCCCTTAATAGCGGTGTTCTGCGCGCCACCTTTCACTACCAGCACTCGTGGTTGAGGATCATTCGTCCGTAAAGCTGTGTCTTCGGTGATGACCTCGTTCACTGACGTCGCGGGGACGTTCCGTGGATTGAACTCGTAGGAGGCCTCACCAGCGCGCACGATCATCCCTGCTTCTGTCTGGAACAAGTGCATTGGTTCAGCGTGAGCTGGCTGAAGTGCTGCTTGCATACGGTTGCTGTTGCCCATGTCGATAAGTGCGCTTGCTACCTGGATGTCATCTTCATTTGGCTCGACATCGCCTATAATTACACTCATTCCACAAAAAATCGTTGCCATTATCAATACACAACGTGCGTCGTTAAAAATCTTCATCATTAAATAAGGTCTTCGTAAACGCCGGAAAGCCCACGAAAATGACGTCGCGGCCGTCCCGGAGTGTCCGGATCTGCACTGGGAATACCTCGGCCTGGTACTTCACACCGACCGAGCAGCTCCCATCTTCCAGTGAGAACGGCCAGTGGTGGCGCGGGCACGAAATGCACAGCATTTTGTCGATCTCTTCGATGTCACCCATGTGCAGCGAGCCGCCTTGATGCGGGCATTTGTTGTTGATCGCGTACAGTCTTCCGAGGTTCTTGAAGATGGCGATTGTCTTGCCGTTCACCAGCGTCTTCGTGCCTGCATTCACGACAAGTTAGCTCAACTGCGCGACTCAATTCGCATACGGTATCTCCAACAAAAGCTGGTGACTCACCAACAGTCGTAGAGCGTGTTCCTGGCTTCACACGCTTCTTGCCGTCGACAGAGTACTCGAAATGCGACTTGTGTTCACTCGCTTCCAGCACGTCTGCACCAATAACCACGCAATCAATCAGTCTTCACAGAAGCGACCAAAGACGCCATTAAACTAGCAAAACGACCGTACCGTCGGGGTTGATGTCCGAGTTAAACCAGAGCAAGTTGGGATCGTTGGCGGCCGTCGACTCGGGCTCATAGGTCAGATTGCTCCACGGATCGTAGTGCATCGGGTTCATCATCTCGTCTCTCACTGACTCTCAAGCGCCAGCGCTTCGCTAGGCAGCTATACCTATTGCTGTGATGTCGATGAGCAAGCACGCTGCGCCGCCGCTGTAGTCGGGACCCCTCCACGCGCACGGCGACGTCTCGCGTTCGCTTCGATGTTGAGGTTCAGTCCGTCCGACGGAAGAGCAGGTCCGACCAGCGTCACTCCCGTGAGGGGGCAACCACAAAAACACAAATTGCCGCGGTGCCTTTGAATTTGAATTTTCTTTCCAAAACCCTCTCGAAACAGATCCCAGACGTAAATACGCGTTTTTACGATCAAACTTCGTGTGTCAGATTTGGTGTGGTGGCTTTTCATCACCAAAAATCTTCCGTGGACCGAACGGAAACGAAAGGAGGGAGGACTGAAGAGCGGGAAACCAAGAAAAAAATGAGTCGATACGGAGGTGGCGACGACGGCTTCCGCGGACGTGGACGCGACCGCAGCCGTGATCGAGGCTACGGAGGAGGCGGCGGAGGTGGCTATGGCGGAGGCGGTGGCTACGGTGGCGGTCGTGGTGGCGGCGGTTTCCGTGGCGGAGATCGCGGAGGAATGCGTCGCGGTGAACAGACAGGAGGCGGTGCCGAGCATCTCGCGCGTATTCACGGCACAGAGGAAGACCGTGTGAACTGCCCGTTCTACTTCAAGATTGGCGCGTGCCGTCACGGCGACCGCTGCTCGCGTCTCCACAACAAGCCCGTGTTCAGCCAGACGATCTTGGTCAGCCACATGTACCAGAACCCATTGTCGGCGATTATCGCGCAGAATGGCGATCCGAGCGGATTCGACCACAAACAGAACGAAGAAGACTTTGAAGATTTCTACGAAGAGGTGTTTGAAGAGCTGTGCAAGTTCGGCAAGGTCGAAGAGCTCAACATCTGCGACAACCTCGGTGACCACTTGGTGGGCAATGTCTACGCCAAGTACGAAGACGAAGAAGACGCCGCGGCGGCGCAGAAGGCTCTCTACGGTCGTTTCTACGCTGGACGTCCACTCGTGTGCGAGTTCTCTCCTGTGACGGACTTCCGTGAAGCTCGATGCCGCCAGTTTGACGAAGGCACGTGTAACCGCGGAGGTTACTGCAACTTCATGCACATCCGAACTGTGTCCCGTTCGCTGGAGCGAGAGTTCCAGCGTCTCTACAACCGCGGCCGTCGCTCCGAGAAGAGCCGCAGCCGCAGTAGAAGTCGTAGTAAGAGTCGACGATCGCGATCGAAGTCGCGCTCGCGTAGCGGATCGCGCGACCGCAAGAGCTCCCAGCGCCGTAAGAGCCGAAGCCGCAGCCGCAGCAGATCGCCATCCGACAAGAAGCCCCGCCGCTCGCGTAGCCGCAGTGCCTCGCCCGCCGAGAAGAAGGACGCGTCGGTGAAGAAAGAATAAAATTGGTGATGCTGTTGTGAGGATGGTTTCTGATTGGGTCTACCTTCCTCTGATCAGAGCCAATTCAGCGTACATTCACACAGTCCAGTGCCTAGTGTATACTGTATTAGGGGTTTGATTGGTGTGGTCCAAAGTACACCAACAGTAGCCTAGTTTTGTCTAGCTCTCCGACGATGTCAATTTGATGCCAACTCGCACGAACGACAACTTTAAGCACCAGGACGTAGCCCTATGTTTGGCTGAGCGGTTGCAGGAGTTGAAATTATCGATACAGGAAACACCAAACGCGGTATGCACATCTTTGTTAACGGTAAGCAGCTAATCACTCTCTGAGAGCAAGGCGTATATCTTCTCCGCAATTTCCTTCACTGATTCTCGCGTTGGGATGCTGTGCGCAAACTTCATCGTCGCATCATCTCGCTCGACTTTCTCATCCATGACTCTGGAGAAACACCAGTCCTTGTAGTTCGTGACGACGTTGTAAACTGTGGACAGTCCTTCGATATCGCAGAGAACTTCACTTGAAAGGTAGGCTTGAGCGAGACCTTGCTCCATGTCATTTTTCTTCGCCTCTACGATGCAAACACGTTTGTTGCCGCGTTTGATCACAAACTCGAACTTTCCATCTCCGTGAACTCGCTTCCCGACAACGCTCTCCTCGGCAAGAATCTCAATGTGCCCGTCGAAAAGCGCACACACGGAGGCGAGCACCGGAGCAATGAAGTGGAGTCGTTTCGCTTCTGTTCCAGTCGTGACTTCTCCAAACGCCTTCGTCACGACGAGGAGGTAGGCATACAGCAGATCAATTGTGGCGTCTCCGATGGTCTTCGTTGCTTGCTCGTACGGATCCGCCGGCATTATTTCGTTGACGTCCTTGAACGACATATAAGAGTAGCCCGTGGAGGACTCGCCATCCTTGATCTTTGCCTTCTTGTTGCTGTCAAGTATCTCGTTCAGTTTGTCCCATCTTCTTTTGCGAGTCGGATGGGGCTCTTTGTTGCTGGCGGATCCAGTCTGCTTCTGACCCGGAACGGCGACCAAAACGTGGATTTCGTCTTCCTCAGCATCGTTTTCGTCAGGAAAGTCGAACACGGTGTTGGCGATTCGATACCTCGGATCCATCTTGTTCTCCTTCTTCCTCATGATGTCGTGAATTCCTTTGGGGACCTCGCCATTCTCCAGCATCATCATATCCGGATCGCCCGTCTTGACCCAGTTGTCGCCCTTCTTCGCGACGGAGAGCGTGAGGTCTTTTGCGTCACACTTGATGGTCGCTTCGTTCTCCTCCTTGATCAGCTTCTTCAGATGCGCAACCTTCTTCCTATCATCGATGTCCACGACGAACGTGGATCCGTCTCCGAGGACTACGCACATCAACGCCTTCATCGCTTCCCAGTGACTTGGCGAATGTGAGGGAGAGGGAAGGTACAGTCTTGACACCATATAAGAGCACGTTTGGTACCTGACATTTACCCGTGCTCCTATAGCGTAAGTCATCATAAGCGAGCAAAACCCTAACTTATAAGAGTACTTCTTGGTCTTTTTGAGAGAATGTTTGTGACATTACGTCACTAATGTGAACAACTTGGCAAAAACAGCATATTCTGACATGGATAGTTTGGCCATTTCCCTTGTAAAGTACAGTAATAATGTGCTCTAAATGCGAAAAACGCATTTTCGTTTCTGAAAATCGTGCTCTTATGCTCTTATGCTCGTTACGTGACAATTGGGACAAATTCACTTGGTTTTTGTATGGTGCAGATGTGTCCACAAGAATAGTGCTCTTATATCGGAAATTCTCTTGTACAGTAGGCTCTTGTAAGGTGTCAAGACTGTAAAGCAGTGTTTTCGAAGTTTACGAGAACCTGGTCCCCGTAATTTACTTCTGAAGTATTCGTTTTGGTAAAACAACTCTTGCTTTTTGTATGGGATGCCAAGGTCATGTATGCATTTTGACGATGTTGCAGCTGTTGTAGTTTATTTCATTGGACCTCTCGATTTTGAACCCTAAACCCTAAACCCTAATAATGTAATAAAGTATATAATGTTACATAATAGAATGAAAATAGGAACACTTCTCTCAAATTTCCTGTTTTGGTACTGTTCCTACGTTCCCGATTAATCATCTCTAAGGCCGCGTTGGTGCACAAAAATGACGATTTGGCTAATTCCTTCATTTCGGCGTAATCTGCTGCGATTTACAGCCAGAAACCTACCCCTACGAAAACGCAGTCAAAGTTCATGTGTCGATTGTCATTTTGAAAGCGCCCTTTTTCTAAACGTCAGGTTTTTCTAAAACTTACCTTGCTTTAGAGGAAACGTCGTTATCACCAAAAAACCTCGACCAAAATGAACATTTTGGACGTGCGCGAACGCGACCTAAGTATACAGCTGTCAGAATGTATTTTGGTGCAGCGGGTTAACACATTTCCTAACGATGAGTGAAGATAACATGCATGAGTGATGATCTTTATGATGTGGTACACATCACATGAGAATGCTGGAAAATCCGCACACTTCAATTCGCGTCAGTCTGCCTGCGACGGGAGAAAGCGACATGAGCGAGGGAGGCGAACCCCGTCGCTCGGCGCGCATCGCCAACAAGCGGCAGGAAACAGGTGGAAGCGAGAGCAAGCCCAAGCGGATGAAGTCCGATCCATCGTCACGTGCGCTAACGTCGGCACAGTCATTCGACGAGAGGCTGCGCGACGTCTTTTCCTTCCGCGCGGCAATCCCAGTAGTGAGTGAGGTGAATGGCGTGTTTATGAATTGTGAGGCTCACAATGTTTTACGGTAGCTCGACGAGTACCTGTCCTCAATTCAGATCGACGAAGATGATCCGGGTTTCCTATTAGACTGGGAAGTCGACAACGTGAACGCGTTTGTGGATGCCGTGAACGGCCTGAACGCAGCTCAAACACCTCCGTGGCTACGGACGCGACCGATTACGGCCCGATCATTCATAGACGACATCGTCTATAGGCTCCAGCCATTGGCAGGAGGTCGCTGTGGGCGTGTGTTGCTGGCGCCAAATCGACCAGACCAGTTCGGCGCCATCATGGCGACGCTGGTTGCCCTGCAGAATGATGATTTCCTGCAAAATGCTGCGCAGGTGGCACTTCCTGTGGACATCAACAATGTCGAGCGATATCTCGTCACAACGTTTTACCTCACCGAGACGAGAGCGCAGCGATCGCACCCGAACAATCTGCCACCGACGCTTCGAAACGGCCAGGCATTGCGTCGACTGTTCATCTGATCAATGGCTTCTGTGAGAGTAGCGAGCCCGCAGTGCGAAGAGTTGCGCGTTTTGAAGTTGCTGCATAGTATCGTCACCTCAGTGTGAGCTAGACTGCATCTAGTAAGTTAATTTAAGCGGATGTCGTTGCGTCCAAAGTCTCTCTCTGCTCACACTCTCACGTCGGATAGCTTACGCTGCTTAATCATCGGCCTCTAACAGGCCGCAACAATTCTGTCGCATTGTAGAATTACATCGGAGAACAACAGCAGAATCGAATGGTTTATTACTTCCCATCCAAAGTCGGGCCGAAATGACTATAGATATTACAACTAGAAGAGGTCTAGAGCCGCAATATTCCACTTAATCCCGTCTCATTCCGATTTGGTCTACCTTCCTCTGAACAGAGCCATTTCAACATCCAGTCGAGACTCTTACGCAGCCAAGACAAACCCACAGCCAAGACAGTCACACAGCCCAAAGGCTACTGCATGTCTAACTTATGAACCCACAGGTCAAACACGAAGCTTGCATTTTCATTTTTCCATTCGGACAGCTCCCGGGTCGAATTGTTCGATTTTGACTTCCGGGTAGCCAAAGAGCACTTCAACAGAGGGCGCACTATTCGGGTGCGCGCGCTTCGTGCTTTGAAGTTGGTTGCCCTTGGAAATGCATCGGAAAGCAAAAGGAAACACCAACGAGTCAGAGATGCCTATGCGCCGTCGCCCGCGCGTCGAGGACTGCGACCAGCAGCTGCTGTATGGAGTCGTCTCTCTAGAGGAAGAAGCATCTCGCCTGCGCCCTCTTGTCGGTGCGCGTGTGAACGTCATGGCGGCGGGAGAGCAACTCGTATCGGCAACAACCCGACGAGATGGGTCGTACAGCGTCTCGTTCGGTTCGTGTCGACAGCCCAAGCATGAAGAAGAGGCCATATCTCTCCAAGTCGTGAAGACGCTACCGTGTATACGACTAAACGTCACCCGCGCGGTGAGAATACAACCCAGCGTGCACCACGATGGTGTATTATGGCGGCACGATGTCGTGATTCAAGGGAGGGAAATGGTGAGTTCGTGTGCAGTCGCCACCGACCAAATAATCCTACAAGATCGCTCAAGTCATGATATCTCCGCTGTCGCGTTTGGTGAACAAGACGTATCTCCACAGGCGAGTGCAGTCGGTGTGGCAATCGCTCTACTCTGGGGGCTGTTCATGATGTGGGCGATTGCCAAGTGGGCGTCGGGTGGAGATCACAAACGACGGCGTCATCGCCACAGCGAAGAAATTCGACATCAAGATAACGAGGAGAAGGCTGTGATCGATTTGGCCGACTTTCCATCGACAATTCTCAGCGATCGCAATGAGTTTCGACACAAGAACCATGGCCGACGCGTCTCAAGGCTATCCGTCGGCGAGCCATCGTATCATCCAGCGAGGCAACCACCACGAAACTCAAACCAGCGACTAGATGAACGCAATGTCACGGCAACAAGAACCTTAAAGCCAAGACGGCGAGTAGTCAAGCTGATCGTTGATGATGAGTCGGACGACGAGTGAGCAAGAGAGAGTTCATATTCAAACCCACACATTGTTTTATCAAGCAAAGGCTGCAGATCAATAGTCACCGAGGTACGACTCCTGCAGATTCTGCTTGCGTCTTCGGTCGTCCTTCAGCTCGTTGCTGCGCTGCTTTCGAGACGCTGACTTCTTGTCGAACACATCGCGCTACATGTGAAAAGAAAAAAATGAGAACAACGAGAACAGCGTGTGGCTCCAAATCGCTCGGCTACGTACCCTATCGTTCGCGCGGTCTTCGAGTGTATCTGGGAGGTCCAGCAAGTGGCGAAGCGCGTTGTTGTACTTGATGTGCTGCTGGAGTCCGACGTGCAGGAAGTTCTTGATCGCTTCAAACTGCAGCACGGACTTCCACGAGCTCACGTCCAGCTGCTCGTTCTTTACCGTGAACGAGATCTGAGGGGACTCGCCACTCGCCAGCGTGCCGTGGATGTCGCGGAAAACCGAGCGCTGGACCTTGCGGTCCTTCTTGCTGTTCTTCTTGCTGCTGTCCTTGCTCATCGTTCGGAACTTTTCCACGATCTCAGCGTCACATGGCAGCACGACGCCGCACTTCTGGGCACTTTCGAACAGAAGCGCAATGTTCTCGCCCGCAGCAGAGCGAACTTCGACGTCCGCGTGGTCCAGCAAGATCAGGAATCTCGGCAAATACCTGCACCAAACAACGTGTCAGTCAGTCTCCGCGGTTGTTTGGAGTTGACTTGCAAACACGTATCGTACGTGTCAACGAAGGTTTCAGCCGTCAGCTCCTCGTCAGAAAAGCTCGATGCGATAAGACCCCAGGCTTCGAGAGCACTCGCACAGATGGGACCAGCGATCTTCAGATCGAAGTACACGTCCACGAGCTCCAGGAAATCCTGTGCATTCTCCTCCTCCACCGCACACACGAAGCAGATCATCGCCAGCGATCGCACCGCCTATAAAAGCGCATACGTGTAAGCTTCGCTTCACGCATTACCATCCAGGTGGATGCTGGTCTTACCGTTGCCTTGACCTTCGGGTTCCTCGCAGCCTTCGCCAGCGGTCGCAAGACATTCTTGGATCGCTGGAAGAATCTCTCATCGTCGGCACCGAAGATGAGACTCATGATGGCAAGCACGTTCGACCCCAAGATCGCTTCTTCTTCGGATGGCTTTCGAAGAAGGTTCTGCACGTTGCTCACGAATCTGAGGCCGCACAACATCGTCACGTTAATATGCAATCGCGAGCTCTCGCATTTCCAGCAGAGGATCTTACGTGTCGGTGAGGCTGTCAATGGGCAAGTACTGCAGCAGGTGCTTGTGCAGCTTCTGAAGTGCAGCGACACGAGTAGTAGTTCTACAACAGCACTCATTAGTGCACTCGTCGGGTAAAGGGAACCTTGTCAGTTCCGGTGGTGTGGTCGTACCTCTTTTCGGTGAGCTCTTCGATCGCCTCCTCGATCGTCTCTTCTTCGCCTTCGCTCTTGGTATACGAGTCGTAGAACTCCGCATCCTCCGACGCATTCGTTCTCATCGTCTCGACCGACACCATCGACGCGGCATCGTCGTCATCGTCGTCGTCTTGGCGCATCTTGCGTCCTGGCATCATGACAATCGGCATCTTGCTTGGATAGCAAATTGGATTATCAAGCGAGGCAGAGGCCACGTACCTCCTGCGCGTTTCTTCGCCATGTCGCTTTGGGTGGTTGGACGATACTGTGGCTTCGTGGTCTGACGCGCTCTGTGTTGGTGCGTGTTGTGTGGAGCTGCAACTTCGACAAGCTCTTTTTGGTCTCGCGCGACTGCTTGAATCTTGTCTTTGCGCCATGTGGGGCGTGGAGACATGCAACCAGCACAGTGCTGGCAGCACTCTCCAAAGATCTATTTTCATCCAATGAATGGTGGTTTTGCTGTTCTCGCAGTCACTATCCATGTCACTCTTGTGAAAAAATGATTATTGACAAATCCCAGCGTTCTGTTTTACAAGTTCAACCCATCAGAAAAATTCGTGATGGTAATTGGATATAATTTGGAGTTTTTGGATCGTTCCGATTGGCTGTAAAAGTGTTTGAAGCTTTGGATTGGCAAGCCTTGCCCCCCTTGGATCGATCGATCAATCTCGAAGGAACTCCACGCGCGGCAGCGGCAACGAAGCGGAGGTGCGTCCATGATACGCGATGTATACGCGTGTACCAACGACGTGGATACGGTAGATCTCATGTCTGTGGTGCTAGTGATCCCTCTTAGAAGAAAGCAAGTCTCGGGCGTCTTCGGGCTTCGAGTAACGACCATTTAAATCCAGTGAGACGAGGGGCTGCGACCGAAGCTTTCCCCACACAAGAAACCATGAGTCCAACCAAGCACGTGACTGTGGGCGAGGTGAATGCGACTGCGGACGATGTGCGCAACCGTGTGACCGTGACTGACAACTCGATGGAAATCGACCAAACCGGTCCGCAGATCGATGAGAGCCTCTACAGCCGTCAGTTGTACGTGATGGGCCACGAAGCGCAGGCTCGCATGGGCAAGGCGAACGTCCTCGTCATCGGCCTCAACGGCCTCGGTGTCGAGATCGCGAAGAACATCATCCTTGCCGGTGTGAAGAGCGTGACGCTGCATGACGACACCAAGACCAGCTTCCTGGACTTGGCGTCGCAGTTTTACCTGTCGGAAGTCGACGTCGGCCACCCTCGTGCTGAACGCTCCGTGCAGAAGCTGGCCGAGCTGAACCCGTACGTCCATGTGACCACGCACACGGGTGCGATCACCGAGGACTTCCTTCTTGGATTCCGAGTACGTTTTGTGTGGTGTCGATTACCATGGAAAATTCGACCCAGTACTGACTTTTCATTATGGAATAGGTGGTCGTTCTCGTGAACTCGACGTACAGCGAGGCGCTTCGCATTGACAAGATCTGCCACGCGAACTCTATTGGCTTCATCAAGACGGACGCGCGTGGTGTTTTTGGCTCGGTGTTCTGTGATTTCGGCCCGGAATTCGTCGTGGCTGACCGCGACGGCGAGCAGCCAGTCACGTGCATGGTCTCCTCGGTGTCGAACACGATGCCACCACTTGTCACTGTCCAGGATGAGGCGCGTCACCAGCTTGAGACCGGTGACTTCGTGACGTTCCGTGAGATTACGGGCTTCCCGTTCCTCAACGAATGCGAGCCACGCAAGGTGACCGTGACCGGTCCATTTACCTTCACCATCGATGTCGAAGACGAGGCAGACAAAGAGCGTTTCCTTGCTGGCAGTCCTTCGCAGGGCGGATACGTCACGCAAGTGAAGCAGTCGCTGACGGTTAAGTTCAAGCCACTGAGTGAGGCTGTCGCGGCGCCAGGCGAGTTTTTGATCAGTGACTTCGCGAAGTTCACCCGCCCAGAGCTCCTCCACATTGCCTTCCAGGCGCTTGATGCCTTCCAGGCGAAGAACGGCGGCGTTTACCCGAAGCCCGGATCCGCTGAAGATGCTGAGTCTGTGTTCAATTTGGCAGTCGAGATCAACAAGCAGGCGGCCAGCAAGGGCGAGCACAACATTGATTACCTCGAGAACGACGAGTCGAAGAAGGTGATCAAGGCGTTGGCGTCGGGTGCTCTCGGTGTCATCTCTCCGATGGCAGCGTTCCTTGGCGGTATCGTCGGCCAGGAAGCTCTGAAGGCATGCAGTGGCAAGTTTACGCCGATCCAGCAGTTTTTCTACTTCGATGCTGTCGAGTGTTTGCCAGAAGCCGTCACGTCAGGCAACACCGCGGATTTCGAACCTGTGGGCGACCGCTACGATGGCCAGGTTGTCGTGTTCGGACGCAAGCTTCAAGACGAGATCAAGAAGCTGAGCATGTTTTTGGTCGGTGCTGGTGCCATCGGCTGTGAAATGCTGAAGAACTGGGCGATGATGGGCGTGGCGTGCGGCGAAGGAGGCGTGATTCACATCACCGACATGGACACGATCGAAAAGTCCAACCTGAACCGTCAGTTTTTGTTCCGCTCGAAGGATGTCCAGCAGCCCAAGTCGACGGTGGCAGCGCGTGCGATCAAGGAGATGAACACCGACGTCAACGTCACGTCGTACGTCGCACGTGTGGGGTCAGAGACTGAAGCTCAGTTCAACGACGACTTCTTCGAGTCATTGTCGGCGGTCTGCACAGCGCTGGACAATGTCGAGGCGCGACTTTACATGGACCAGCGCTGCTTGTTCTACGGGCTTCCGATGCTGGAGTCCGGTACCCTAGGCACCAAGGGCAACACCCAGGTGGTTGTTCCTCACAAGACCGAGAACTACGGTGCCTCGCGTGATCCACCAGAGAAGAGCATTCCGATTTGCACACTGAAGAACTTCCCCAATGCCATCGAACACACTCTTCAGTGGGCTCGCGACTGGTTTGAAGGCGAGTTTTTCCAGGCACCGGCGGACGCGAACCAGTATCTTGCTGGCGGTGATTTCATCAAGCAGCTGAATGAGCAGCAGAACACCAAGGTGGAAACGCTTGAGCGCCTGAAGCAGTCACTGGTCGATGGTCGCCCCCACTCTTTCGAGGAATGCATCTCGTGGGCTCGGTTCAAGTTCGAAGACCTGTTCAGCAACCAGGTGAAGCAGCTTCTGTACAACTTCCCGTTGGATCAGGTACGGTGGTCTACTCTGTGGCGTGGATATGTATCGAATACTCACTCTGTGCATCCTCTGGATAGGTGACGACATCAGGCACGCCATTCTGGTCGGGCCCGAAGCGACCTCCAACGGCGGTCACCTTTGATGTGAACGACCCCCTCCACCTGGACTATGTTGTCTCAGTCGCGAACGCGCGTGCCAAGGTGTACGGTATCCAGACAACCCAGGACCGTGCCACGATCCGTCAGGCGTTGGCCAAGATCTCGGTGCCAGCATTTGTTCCTCGTGATGGTGTCAAGATCGCTGCCTCGGACGCTGAAATGAAGGAGGACGGTCCACGCATGAACTCTGACGAGCAGAGTGATTTTATTCTCGGCCAGCTTCCATCCCCAGCTTCGTTGGATGGTTACCGCTTGGCACCGATCGAGTTCGACAAGGACGATGACTCGCACATGGAGGTGATCGTTGCGACGTCCAACTTGCGTGCCCGCAACTACAAGATTCCAGAGGCCGATATGCACCGCTCGCGTTTCATCGCAGGAAAGATCATCCCCGCCATTGCCACGACCACGGCTCTCGTGACCGGCTTGGTGTGCTTCGAGTTCCTCAAGGTGCTTCAGAACAAGCCGCTCGACAACTACAAGAACGGCTTCGTCAACTTGGCGCTTCCACTGTTCGCGTTCTCTGAACCGATCGAGCCGAAGACGACTGTCTCGAAGTTGAAGGGCGAGGAGTACAAGTGGACTGCGTGGGACCGCATCGACGTGGACATGGGCAACGTCACGCTGCGGGAGTTCTTGGACCACTTCAGCAGCGAGTACGAGTGCGAGATCTCGATGCTTTCGTACGGAGCGACGATCTTGTACGCGATGTACTCGCAGAAGTCTCGTTCGAAGGAACGCATGGCCATGAAGATGTCGAAGCTCGTCGAGACGGTCACCAAGAAGCCCATCGATGGCAACCTCAAGTACCTGATCCTTGAGGTCTGCGCTACCGACGCCGACGACGAAGACCTCGAGCTGCCGTACATCCGCTTCCACTACCGCAAGTGAAGACCCTGCAGCGTTGCCCACAACGTTGTGAGTGAGGACAGCACGCAGTAGTCTCCATCCCATTTCGCATGAAGCGTATCATTAATTCAGCTACCGTGACCTTCATCTACTGTGTTAAGTTAGTACGATGTACCCATGTATCCTCCCGATGTAATTTACCGGTTGTATATTTCCGGTTTTAGGAGGAACACAAGAATTGCTATCCGAATAAAAAGCAAAGGGAAGGAAAGCAAGCAGCAAGAATCATCGGACGCGGGTGAAGATGGCGCTGAATATTGAGTTTCACAACCAGAGCAAGCGCGTGCGCGTGACGCCAGGCATGAACATGGTACGTGGCGACTTCATGCTCGCGACTGGGGCTTGTTCCCGTTTAAATACGTGGCGTGGGGGCTGAGATCTGTCTCGTTTTCCTCTCAGTTCCAGGTGATGGAGTCGGCGCGTGATCTCTTCGGACTGGACGCATCGTCGCAGTACGAGCTCACACACCGAGGTCGCTCCGTTGACCTATCGATTCCGTTTCGTCTCACGGGCATCTCCAACAACGCGGCGCTCGAGATGCGCGAGGCCGCTGCAGGACAAGGCACGGAAAGCGTCCAGCAAGTGCGCGTTGCCGTGCAGTTGCTGGAGGGCAAGCGAGTGCAGGACGCGTTTGGCAGCGACGCCACGCTCACGCACATCCTCACGAAGTTCCAGCAGCTTCCAGCGGACCAGGAGGTGAACGAATGGCTGGTTTGGGGTGATTGTTTCCACCGGTAGTCGCTGACGGATGCGGATGATTGCAGTTCTCGCTCACGTACATGCAGCGTGAGATCACGCATGATGACTTCGCGACGACAACGTTGAAAGGTAAGGCGCGTTGCAATGGGTGCTAATACCGGTACAGGATGACTCATGTGATGCGTGCTTGTAGACTTGGGAATCATCAGCGGTTCGGCCATGTTCCGCATGCAACGCCAGGCTGGCACTAACAACCCAGCACCAACGGCAGCCACCATCGCTGTGACGTCTGCTGCGTCTGTTCCTCGGTCGGTGACGTTTGTGCCGGAGCCTACTACCCCAGTCTACAAGGCTTCACGTGGTGCGACCGAAGAGGAGGAGAAGAACTCGGCTCCTCCGCCTCCACCTGCGCAGCCTGTTGCTGTTGCTACTGCTGCCCCTCCAACACTAGCAGTTGTTGCTCCGCCGCGACAGGCTCCAGTCGTCGTTGATAACGATGTCGAAATGACGGCGGCTGAGCCACTGAGTACCCCTCCGGCGGCGAAGCTGAGCAGCTACGACTCTCTCCAGTTGCTGCGTGATGGCTGCTTCGACTCGGTCTCTCGTGCTGCAATCACCACGCTGATGAAGATCGTCACGAACATCCTGTCATATCCAGGTACGTTGAACCTTCCACGTATGCACTATGGAAAGTTGTCATGGCTGATCATTTTATGATCTGTACGTCTATAGAGAACGAGAAAATGCGATCCATCCGTGTCACGAATGCCGCGTTCCACCGCAATGTCGGCCAGCACAAGGGCGGCATTGACTTTTTGCAGTCGATCGGATTCACTTTCGATACGGAGACCGAGGCATTGACGCTAAAAGATGTAACGGGAGCGAAGACGCTTGTGGAGAAGTCGCTGAAGCTGCTCAATGTCGAAGCTGACGACCTCCAGATCGAGTCATCGCAGCGACCGCAAGTTGTGGTGCCCATTCAACCGGATGCAGCGTTCGATGCCTACAAGCCGGTGATCACTCGCTTGCAGGCGCAGCCACGTGGTCCAAGCGCGACGGAGGTGCTTGTCGACAAGCTGAAGGTGAAGCAAGAGGAGTTGCTCCAGCGCATCGAAGTGCCACCGCGAAACACGACCGTTGTCTTTGGTGGCCAGCAGCAGTCCTCCCTGTCGACGTCATCGACGCAAGGCGACGTGGACATGTCGTCACGCGATGAAGGACCAAGTGATGCCTCCCTGGTGATGGCAAGTATGAAGGCGAGACGCGACGAAATGGAGAAGGCGAAGGTACGTCGCCCTAACATTGATTCTTCGAATGTCGTTCATGGAAATATTCACGTTCTTCGTGGTGGTATAGAACTTCCGCACGCAGGCTATGCGTGACCTGGATGAGCTCAAGCGGAAGAAAGTTTACCAACAAGCCCTCATCCGAGTGCAGTTTCCTGATCGAGGTGAGAGTTCCAGTGTGTCTTTGGCGGGCGGATCGTGCAATGGTATCTAATCTTGTGGAAATGTCCTCATGTGTAGTCGTTTTGCAAGCCGCTTTCCACCCGATGGAGACAGTCGCTGACGTTATTGCTCACATCCGGCAATCTTTCGGCGCGCAAGTCGTCGTTGCACCATCTTTCTACCTTTACGTCTCGCCGCCACTGCAGAAGCTCGCGCCAGAGAAGACTTTGTCCGAGTTGGGGCTCGTGCCAGCCGCACACACGTATCTCTCGTGGATTGGAGCTCCTCAAGCGCAGGATGAGTCGCACACTGGCGTTGGCGGCTGGTATCTGCAGCATGAACTGGTGAGTTGGTCTTGGGTGCCAACGAAGAGCATGTACCTATAACTGACTCACTTTTGATTGTGTATCCGATAGTTGACACCAGACCAGCCTGACTCGAAGAGTGGCGTGGAGAGCGGCGCGACGGCGTACCCCAACTCGATTTCACTTGGTACGTCAAGACTGGATAACTGAGGCTCTGCACTCTACTCACTTTGTTATCTGGTCGGAGTAGACGAAGATGCCGCAGCCAAGGCTGCCCTCGCAGCGAAAAAGGCTGCAGCGGAAGCAGCGCTGAAGCGAGCAGGTGGAAGCGAATCGAAGCCGAAGTCTGCCAAGAAACCTTCGTGGTTGAAGCTCTGAAAAGCAAAAAATGATAAGGTAATTTCCTTCTTCGTCCGTCGCTCGTTTGCTGACTGGAATTTACCCGAGATTGCACTCATCGGTGTAGGCAACGTAGTGTAATTCCCGTTCGAGTTCAGTTGCAGAAGACTCGACCATGGCGAATACTAGGTTCCAGGTCAGGTGAGCAATACTTCGTGCGATATGATATGAGGATGACTGCGCGTGCCATTTTTCTCCATCTATTCTTGCTACGTCGCGCTCGTTATCCAGCATCTATTTCCACTGCAGCGCCAATCACACACATTGGAGCCAACACGCTGCGGTCGATCGCCGAATTTGATGTCCACCGGTCAAAACAACGAAAGGTAAATGCTCGGCACTGTTGCAATCGACTAGCCAAAGTCATGGGTGTACCTCAGACAGTTCGGCGTCTTCCTAGCTCCATCTCACCATCAATCGTCGGGCCGCCAGCAATACCCACACCAAGCTTGACCGCTCGCATCACGAATCGGGTTCGAGACTTCATGAGCGTCGAATACTCGGGCTTCTACTCGCTGGAGAAGCTGTACGCCGTTCAAATCGACCAGCAGCCCGGATTCTGGCTGGCCCAAGTGTGCATTTGGCAGGCGACGGTACCCACATGACTCATCGTCACGGGCTCGGAACTACTCCCACTCAGCGATCCCTCGTTGCCATGGTCGCAGAACGCCTCGTTTTTCGTGCGGTTAAGCCTACACTCATGGGTAGTCGCCTGGAATGTGAACGTCCAAGCGCAGGAACTGATCCCAGAGCCTCGACGGCCACTGTCTCATTCTCTTTTCTTCGCCGTTCTCCACAGCCTGCCGTTCACCGGCACCGTGCTGGCCATCGCTGCTATCGCTGACGTCTTCCCAGTGCCGTTTTCAACACTGGCTCCTGTTCCCCCCACTTCCTTGCTCGGCCTGGTGACTTGCTACCTGTCTGTGCGAGTTTTGGTGAATCAAGGTCCCACGCTCAAGCAAAAAGTCGTCCGATTCGAAAGGCTAATGGGCTTCGTCTTCACTCTCATATTCGCCTACAGCGTGTACAGCTTCGTGTTCCGCCATGTCGACACAAAGCTTCAAGTCGCCATGTCGTTTGTGCTCTTCGGGATCAAGCATGCGGCCAAGTACCGCATGTGGCAGCTCTCTCACGTCCAAGACCACCACGACTTGTCCAGTGAGAGCGTTGCCTGTGGCGTGCATCTCTTCCACGCACTCTTCATGATCATGTGTCTCCAGACGGCGCACTCGTACGAGATGTTCGTGATTTTCCTGAGCCTCGGAATCGTTCAAGAAGTCCTCAACTTTCGGTATCTGCGTCGAAGATCTCGCGAAGTCTACGTCATGATACAAGAGCTCAAGAGCGATGGCTTGGTTAGTGAAGGCAACTCGCAGTTCCTCGCGAAGTGGACGGCTCAGCCGATCAGCGAAGCTCACCCAGGCAAGGAAGTCCCGCGTGAGCCGCATACTTCCGCCACCATCTCACGACGACTCAGTCGTTACGCAGCACACATAGTTCACGGATCGACAGTCTCGTCATCCCTTTCCAGCCAGCCTCGCTCCCGCCCCCATTGCCTTCCGTGAGCCGACGCAAGGCACTGGCAACGCAGGCGGTCGCGCAGTTACTGCACTGTCGCGAAGTCGTGCTCCTCCGTCAGTTCGTGGACATCTTCGTACCGCTTTTCTATCTCGCGTTTTGTATGCTGATGCTGCTTCTACCCAACAACAACCGCCTCTACTTCGCCAGCCTCAGCGAGTTGGACTGGGTGAGTCTCAGGATTCTCCACGGACAAGTATCACTCCTTGTGCTGACCAAGATGATCGCCATGACCGCACTGTGCTGGTTGTTCCACGCCTACGGCCAGCCACCAGGAGTCCATCAGCTCGTGTTTGTCATGCGCTCGCAACGCCGCACGATGCAGGCGTGGATGATCATCAACTTCGTGCAGATCATCGACTTCTCGCTCGCTCACATGGGCAACGATCTGTCCTTCCAGTTCAAATGGATCCACAAGAAGGCATGAAGCACGATCGACAATCATGCACCCATCATCGTGGAATTTTCATTTTTTTCTAAGACGGCAATTGTGGGTATTTTCCTTTGGTTTATCTTCCTCGCCAATGTCTCCCGACTTCTCACGCATCCATGGGCTCGTCCTTCGTCGTAGGCTCATCATCCACAGCACCATTCGACTGCTTGTGGGCGTCACGCGACACGACCTTCAGACGCATACCCGACCGAGGCACTGGGGCGACTTCCTCGTCTGTCGTCGCAGGCGACGCGCTGTCTTCCGCCTTCACACTCTTGTCTTTCTGTTGCTTGGAAATGTTGAGCTTAATGCGCTTGTCCATGAGACTGCGGCGTTGCAGGAAGTCAAAGCCCTGCTTGGCGTTGCGACGCAGGAACACGCGGTTGGTCTTGACCCACGCCAGTTCACGCGGCACGGGCCCCGTGCGTCCAATGGTTCGGCCGTTCGGCACCGTGAAGCTCAGACGCCGCGCGGTCTCCTTCTCGTCCTTCTTCTGGTTGATCTTGTCCTGCAGCATGGCTCGCTTCATCTTCTTGGCCAGCTCTTTCTTCGTGAGCTTCTTGCCCGACACTTCATCGGCTCCTGGCTGGTTCAGTCTGTCGGGCGCCATCGTGCCTCGGCAGTTCTTGGACTTGCAGTAGCATCGCCACTCGAGCGCCTGGCTCGTATGGAACTGGTAGTCGTACGAGAGCTCTTCGCCGGCGGCGATGTCCTTGACCGCCGTGATTGCAATGCGGTTCACGCCACGCACGTTCCACTTGAGCAGGCGGCAGTTCGGGTCGCACGAGTGGTTGATCAACCGCGAGACACTGCCCTTGTGGCGTGCGTCAATGTACACGCCCTTGCTCAGCTCCATGATATACATGTTCTTGTCATCCGGGTGGAGTCGCGCGTGCTCATTGAGACGGCGGTCCTTCTCGTCTTCGTTGATCACTTCGCCAACGTACTCGATCACGAGGTTACCGGCCTTGACTGGCTCCAGCACACGCAGAGCCCAGCCCTTGTCGGGCGTGTGGAACTGCTCGAACTTGGGGTACAGACGCTGGTGCAGTGTGCGGTTCCCACACTCCTCGCCCAGCGGACAGTTCGACTCCTTCTCTTTCCGTTCGGATCCCTTAAGTGGCATCATACCTGGCGTAGCGGCAGGTCCAAAGCACTCGGTGAAACTCAGTCGGTTGATACAGTTGTCGTCGCACGACTTCTTGCAGACACACATCGGCACGTCCTCGAGTGATTCCTTGGGCTGCTTGAACGTGTAGATACTGCGCACGAGCTTGCGATACGTCGGCGGCTCTTTCTTGACCTGGTCCATGAGACTCAGCTGCAGTCGGAAGTGGTGGCAGTCGTCGATGTCGACTTCGGACGGCTCGTTCTTTGGCAAAAACAACGCCGGCAGACGCAAGTTCGAGTCCACGACCACGCTGTCAAAGTTGCGGTCGAGCAGGTACTGTGCTGGGATGCGCGGCAGCTTGTCAGACGGGTGGCGATAGCACAGCAGACCGAGGTTGTTGTATCGCGCGCTGGGCGGCACACAGTGCGGGTGGTAGGCCTCCGGACACTTGAGACACGGCATGAGCTCGGCTTTCTTCGTGTTTTCACACACTGCACACACGTGGCGAGGGCATCGGAACGATCCTTCTGGCTCCGTAGACTCATCGTCGTCACCGCCCTCGGTCTCCTTTGCCGTGGTCTTGCCACGGCCATGGCGACGGAAGTGCTTGTTCGTCGTGTCCACACAGTTCTGGTGGTAAAACTTGCCACAGGACGCGACGCTGCACCGGAACACGCCGCCTTTCTCGCCGATCGTGCCGTTGCGGCCACACTGGAAACACTGCTGCTCGTTCGTGCGGCACTGCTCACACAGCCACTCTTCTTCTTCGGGCACTTGGTCAATGCCGATACACGAAAAGTGGTACGAATTCAGACACCCGCCGTCGCACATCACCATGTCGGTCAACGCCTCGTCCTCGTACTCGCCACAGGCACCACACAGGTTGTCTTCCTGGGTCTCCCGCGCGTGGTCCTCCGCAGACTTCTTCGGAGGGGCAGCCGCCGTCGGCTTCTTGCGCACGATGGTCGCGCCTTCGTGGACGATCCGCTTCGTGATGCGGCGGCCCGATCGCGTCGCGCCAGCCTCCACAAACGCCACCTCCGGCACTTCCTCCATGGTCATGGCAGTCGCCAATGGCGCTGGCTCAACGGCCGCCTGTCCGTTCGTGTACAACGCGATTCTTGCCTGCAGTTTCTTCTCGCGTGCAATGCGGTGCTTCCCGTTCTTCTCGTCGATCAACCGCCATCCTTCCTTTGCCTCGGCAGCACGCGGCGCGATGCGGAATGCACTGGTCGCGAGGATATCTTCGTCCGTCTTCTTGTTCCAGCCCATAAAGTGGATGCGGAACTTGGTCTCTTGGACGTTTTCGATCTTCGCCGGCAGCCACGTCTTGTTCAGCACGCAGTACACGTCCACTTCCACGCCAGCCTCCAGCGTCTTCAGGAACTCGGCATGGGACTCGGAGATCTCGGTGCTGGGCTCCGTGCTGCGCTCGTCCTCGCTCTCCGTCTGCTCGCCATCATCCTCTTCCTCCGCTTCTTCCTCTTCCTCCTTATCAGGCTCCTCTTCCTCGCTGTCGCTGATCATAATGACGTCACCATCCGCCTCAGCCTTGACGCCATTGCTCTTGTAGTTCTGCTTCTCGTGGTCTACGTGCTTCTCGTCGCCACTGCGTTTCTGCTTCTTGCTCGGCACCGACGCCTTTCCGTCATCTCGGACTTTCGCGGCTTCGCGCTTCTTCCCAGCAGCTTCCTCTGCACTCACCATGGTTGCAGACGCCTCGCGCGTAAACTCGCTATTCGCCGCCATCGTTTCGGCTTCGGCCTCTGGCTCTGGCACGCGGCGCGCCGTCGTGAGCTGCTGCGTCATTTCCGGAAGATGGCGCCAATTGCCAGGAGCTCCGACTTGCCGCCAAAAGACCAGGTCCAACAGAGGCTGTGGGGGTTGAAAAACCTCAAAAGTGTCCTGATCGGAAACCTTTATGTTGCGCTTTAACAACATAATAGAAAGTTCACTTTTCTGAGATTGTTACAAAAGTGAGTCGTGTATACAGTGACATTGGAACGAACGTCCGCGCCGTGACAACATGCAACACGCAGATGGAAACATGGAAGAGGTGTCAGGAGCCGCACTGATGCGTGAGCTCTGGGCCGAATATGCCGACGTTGTCAATGCTAATAGCTTAGAGATGACCCTCCGGAATGGTCAAGGAAGTAGCAGCGGCTAGAACTGCCTGGAAGTGGTGTAGTAGACCGAGGAATTCTAGACCGTATGAAGCTCAGTCTCATGGATGAAAATGCTGGATGACCTCTCCGTCATGGCCGTGTAGGCGAGTCAATTTTTGATGAAAATATTGACAATAACGGATCATTCGCAAGAGGAAGTCTCCACGCATCTATTGCTAATAAAGATCGCGCCTGAAACACACATCTAGCATGAAGCGCTTCGCCCGCACGACAGCCACTCATCGTCGCGTGAGGAGGGAATCTCCCCCCTCCCCCTCCCCACTAGACGGCGACCTCCCAAGGGCTCAAATTTAGCTCACAGGATACAGTAACCACAGCCCATATAGGGGATGTCAATAGGAACACGTTCATGGCCATGGGGGTCCGTGGAGACGAGCATATCCGTCGGCGCTGCTCCCGGCCGATCACCCCTCCGGCCCAAAATCGGCGGCCGCTCGCTTTTTTCTTCAGGTCGCTCGGCGCGGTCGTGGGCTTGTTTCGGGTTCGGGGATGCAATCTGGTCACTGATTGGCGGAAGTTAAAAATACCGCTTTCTGATTGGCGGATCCGCCCGCGATCGAGCCCAAGCGCACTTTTGACCCGCTTCTGCGACGTGTGAGCATTTCAAAAAACGCCTGTTTGTTTAGGAGCTGCTCGCCTGGCGAGCGCGGCTTTTGACTTGAAGCGACTGGAAATCCCCCCCCAAGTCCACACGTGTGGGAACCGCACTCTACAAAAAAAGAAAACGACGACACCGCGTTTGCTTTAGCACCAAAGAACGAGAGAAGACACCATGGCTGAAGAGACCAAGGTTGCGAGCCCAAAGGCACAGGACAAGAAGGAGGACGCCGCGCCGGTCGTGAACACGGAAGCCGCCAACACGGAGGCCAAGCCGGCCGCCGCCAAGCGCTCGCCAGCGCGCAAGGCCAAGACGGCCGAGAAGCCAGCGGCCAAGAAGGCCGAGAAGCCAGCCGCCGCGCCGAAGGCTAAGAAGGCCGCTGCGCCGAAGAAGGCTGCCGTCGCCGGTGAGGTCGCCGGTCCGTCGTACTTTGACCTGATCGTCGAGGCCATCACGACGCTCAAGGAGCGCAACGGCTCGTCGCGCCAGGCGATCGGCAAGTACGTCGAGAACAAGAAGGACAACTACGCCAGCCACTTCCTGAACAAGGCCCTGCGCACGGGTGTCGAGGCCGGCAAGCTGGTCCAGGTCAAGGGCTCGTACAAGGTCGCCGCCGCGCTCAAGAAGCCAGCCGCCAAGAAGAAGACCGTCAAGGTCTCGGAGAAGGCCGCCAAGACGGTGAAGAAGACTGTCAAGGTCGCCAAGAAGGCTTCTGCTCCTAAGAAGGCGGCTGCCTCGAAGCCAAAGGCCACTGCCACCAAGAAGGTCGCGGCCAAGAAGGCGCCAACCAAGAAGGCCGCTGCCCCTAAGAAGGCTGCCAAGCCAGCTGCCTCGAAGAAGGTGACTGCCAAGGCGACGGCCAAGAAGGTTGTGAAGAAGGCCGCCAAGCCTGCCGCCAACAAGAAGAAGTAATTTGGCTTCTCTCTTGGTGGCTGCGGTACGAAGAGCCGTGTTTAGCTACGCGCTGGACGGTTGTTTCGACGGCGTCATTTCGGTCCAAACCCTCCCCCTCTATATTTCTGCAGTGCCAAGCGCGCTGCAGCATTTCCCCTTCGGTGTTTTTTAACACCACCCTTTGCTCCACGAAATTTCCTCACACCACCCCCCACACGCCACACGAACTGATCCTTCCAACGTGAGAAGCCACGTGGCGTCCTAATGTTAACTGTGGCTCAAGGCAGAGAGTTTTTCCACCATCCAGCAGGTCTACGGCACTCAGGATGATTCGAGAAGTCTCTACGTCCATGGCGTTCGTGATGAAGGCGTCGTGGTCTCCATGAACTAGCGGGGGCTTGAGCTTCACCAAGCTCAAGTCGTCCCATCCGCAAACTGGCTTTTCGTGGAGGGGACCTCCCAATGGTATCAATAGCCAATGATAAACCTACGACTTGACTCTGAACGATGCCTCCAGGCAGTGGCAGAGGACATGACAAGACGTATAACGAAAGCTCACTCCGACTTGGGTTTGGCATTGAGCAACAGCCAGACGCATGGAGAGCTCAATGAAAATCCACTCCATTTTCCTCCATTTTTCCAGATTCTTTCGTGTGGTCCACATAATCATGCCAACATGGCTTCAAGCCGTGCGTGACTCACGTGCCGCCGTCTCATGGCCCCCTTGCTTCATGAATATCAAACCTCTGGGCTGCGATGCACCGAGTGATCTTTGTTCGATCCCATTGATGCCCATGATTGATCTAATTCGAGCTCAATCCGAGCCAAGTCTCCGTTATCAGGCTCCGCCATCATCAAACACCCACCCGCATCAACGGATCACAGACGCCATCGCTGGTCTGGCGACGCTGCGATGCCGCTCTGTCGGTTGAGCCGCACGCAGCAAGCGGTACGCGGCACTGCTGTACCACGAGAAACGCCACATTTCATGGATGTATCTAAGTGAGACCGTAGGCTACGTACTGCACTTTTGTTCACTTCCACTTTGCCCACGTCACCAGCAAACCTCACTCCACATACAACGCAGACCTTTCACTACCATGCAGCTCTCGCTCAGTCGTCTCACCAAGCTCGTGGCCATTGCGTTGGCGTGGACTTCCGTCTCACTGGCCCAGTCTCCAAAATCAAACTCTTCAGCAGAGACCTCTGGCAATCGGCCGGTCGACATTGGCTTCGGCTGCGGGGCTTCCTCGCCGTACCCGTCCACTGCCAATGGAGCTACAGGCCCAGCGACGCTCCGCTTCACGTACATGATGGAGAACCCGATCGCCGAGTTCATCTCGCTGCACTTTTCCGAGTTCAACTTGCCAGCGACCGACTACGTGATCATCAAACCAACTTATGACCCGGTCAGCGCGAGGCTGCCAGTGCTCACGTACGACGGCATGACCCGCAACGGCTCGTTCTTCAGCCAGGCGCTGTTCACACAGGCCATCACATTGGAGCTGTACACTACGGGGACCACAGTGGCCATGAATGTGACCGAGTGTCTAGGCTTCCAGATCGACAGCTACCGGTATTTGGCGAGTGCCATGGGCTCCACTAAAGAGGAAGTGTGTGGCGCTGACGACTCGGTGGATGCTGCGTGCGCGAGAGACTCGCCAGCAAACATAGCGGCCGTCGACACGGCGAACGCTGTGCTGCGTCTTCTCATCCACAAGGGCAGCCAGTCGTTCTTCTGCACGGGCTGGCTGTTTGGCTGCGAAGGCCACATGATCACCAACCACCACTGCATCTCGACCCAAGGCCACGCCAGCAACACCGAGTACGAGTTCATGGGGCAAGGCTCGTCGTGTGCCGTACCGTGTAACGTCCCACTGGGATGCCGTGGGCCTGTGCGAGCTACCAGGGCTAAGCTGATCGTGGCCAATGAGAATCTGGACTACGCGATGGTCCAGTTCGATACGACGTTCCACCAAGAGTACGGTTTCCTCAAGATGCGAGCAGCGGGTGCGACCTTGGGCGAGCAGATCTTCCTCCCGCAGCACCCTGCAGGCTTCGGCAAGCGACTCGCCATCAAAGCCGAGGGTGAGCCAGGCTCCGTGGTGTCGCTTTCCACGGGCGGCTGTCTGCCTGACCAGGTCGCGTACAAATTGGACACGCAGGGCGGCTCGTCCGGGTCGCCTGTGATCAGCTGGGGATCGAACGAAGTTGTGGCTCTTCACCATTGCGGTGGTTGTCCCAACACGGCTGTCAACACGAACAAAATCGTCGCCGACCTCCAGGCCAAGGGCCTTCTTCCTCAGTGTGCAGTGGCGTAGTTTGTCATCGGTCGGATTTTTAAATCACAAAACTATCGACTGTTTGACGGACCCAGTGGCTTCCGTTATGCAATGTACCCCCATTCAATCTGCAGCATCCACAGAGAGAGGGATAGAGACCATAACGTTGAAGTGAACGAAGATCCTTCTCCTCCCGATTGCTTTATTAGTCGCCATCAGGAATAGCCAGTCAGCTCAATGAGATCATGCAACTCCCACACAGCAGAGTCTAGGAAGCTGGTACCAATGAACCGTTCATCTTTGTGTTGTATCAATAGCTTGTTGTTGTCTTGTGACCTGCGAGAAGATCGTCGAGACATCCGCAAATAGCTGCGGTTCAACCCCCAGGCTCAGCATTTTCTCGGTAAATCTGCGATAGTACACCGCATCCTGCCGTCTAAAAGCCACAGTTACTAGCAAGCCCGCAATAGCATCGAGAAAATGAGCGAGGCGAGTGAGAAGCATCGGACTTTACGTACTGCACATGAAGGCACCGCTAGGCTGCTCATGGGCAGCGTGAAGCAGCGCGTCTACGACCCTACGAACTGCATGGATCCCGGTCTCCTGTCGAATTCATTCTCGACTCTCCATCGTCAGAAGCAAGCCTCAACCCACCCCCCACGTACCCAGCCATGCAGCGTCCATTGCGATTCCTCACTCTCGCGGCCAGTGCACTTGCCTTGTGGTCCTTCACAGGCACACAGGCATGGAACATGGGCACGCCGGCACCTATCATCGACGGCAGTGAAACCATCGACGTCTCGGTGGGCTGCGGAGACTCTACGTACCCAGAGGACACCAACTCGTCGCCTGACTCGACGCCGCGCTTCACGTACGTGGTCGAGAATCCCATCGCGCAGTTCATCTCCGTGCATTTCTCCAAGTTCAACCTGCCAGCGAACGACTACGTCGTGATCCGTGCGACTACGAACTCCAGTCTGCCAAGCTACACGTACAAGGGCAAGGACTTCAACAGCTCGTTCTTCAGCGACACGATCTACACCAAGTCAGTCACGATGGAGCTGTACACGACGGGCTCTGGTCCAGGCGTGGACGCCTCAGCTCCCACAGGCTTCGCTATCGACAACTACCAGTATCTGGCCCAGGCCGCGAGCTTTGAAAACTCCGGTGGGCTTGAGAGCATTTGCGGGAAGGATGAGACCGTGGAGGCAGCATGCTACAGGGACACACCCAAGGTGGAAGAGAACAGCGAGGCGGTCGTGCGGCTGCTGATCCGCAAGACCGTCGTGGAAAATGGCCAGTCCAAGAGGAAGAGCTACTTCTGCACGGGCTGGCTCGTGGGCGAGGAAGGCCACGTGATGACCAACAACCACTGTATCGAGAACCAGGACCACGCCAGTGATACCGAGTTCATGTTCGACGCCCAGGGACACAAATGCGACGACTTCTGTGGCGTGGCGTTTGGCTGCAGCAGCGACGTCACGGCCAAGTCGTCGGAACTGATCATCTCGAACCCGGATCTCGACTACGCGTTAGTCAAGATCGACAAGAAGTGGGCCAAGAAGTACGGCTACTTGAAGATGCGCAAGAGCGGCGCTGCGTTGGGCGAGCGTATCTACATTGTCCAGCATCCGGCTGGTTGGGGCAAGCGCGTCGCGATGAAAGCCAACGAACAGGGTGACTGGGGCACGGTGACGTCGCTGACTGCGCCTGGGTGTCTCGCTAACCAGGTCGCGTACGCGTTGGACACGCAGGGCGGCTCGTCCGGCTCGCCTGTGATCAGTTGGGACGACAACGTGGTCGTGGCGATCCACCATTGCGGGGGTTGTGACAACACGGCTGTCAACATGGCCAAGATCGCCGAGGATCTGCGTGTCCGCGGCCTTCTACCGTCCGATTCGGTCGTCTGAGTGGATGCTTGCTTCTACAACTACACGTTCTTAGAGAAATCAATACACACTACTACGTCAATCACGAGCCACATTTGCATAGTATCCTCATAATTTCTGAGCTCCTCGATCTTCGTTCGACGGCAGAGAAGCCTCGAAAGTTGCCTGGAACTAGGGCAGACGTGAGACCATGGGCCCAAGGCAAGCGCCATGTCCGACGCAGCACCGCGTGCCCAGTGTCATTGCGTGCGTGGCGGTTCGTGAGCACCATCCCATACCTCTTTTTTTAGAGTGGGCGACATGACTCTGCCATGGGATGCTGCATCATCGCGTGCGTACCTACCGTAGCCTATGGTCTCCGTTATTATCGTAATGTAGCATGCCTTTCTGTGCGTGGGACGCTGCTGGCTGGCGGCACCATAAATCAGACACGACACTCGCCACGAAGCAGCTCGTCGCAGGTGCATTCTATAGCGAGGAACGTTCAAAAAGCCACATTCGCATGGGTGTCATGACTGCTTCAGCGTTTGCAGCTGACGCTTTCGGGGGCGCTTCGACTCGTGAGCTCGGAAGCACTCGTCCGCCGACGCAGCACGCGTCGTTCCGTGCGAGCTCCGTGCCTCTGACGCCTCCAAGAACAGGTCTCTGATCATGAGAAGCCCTAGTTGCAGTAGCCAGATCGATCGGTCGAGCGTGCTTGCGTGCGTTTCTGTCTTCCGTGTGAAGAGCTCACTTCGACTTGTGCTCTGTCAGCAACACGTGCAGTCCAAGACCCACCCCACACGCTAGCCTGTGTCCAACCATGCCTCGCCCTCTACGCCACCTCCTACTCGCTGTAGGTGCGCTCGTGGCCTGGGGCTCCCCCAGCGTCACCGACGCCTGGATCTCAGCGACCAACAGCAGCTCGGCCTCTAGCGGAGACCCTGGTACAAAGTCGATCTCTGTTGGCGTCGGCTGCAGTGCGACGACGGCGTATCCGGCCACGGACAGCTCCACGAACACCTCGCTGCCTCGCTACTCGTACGTCGTGGAAGAGCCGATCGCCGAGTTCATCTCCGTCAACTTCAAGCACTTCAACTTGCCAGCCAACGACTACGTGGTCATCTACCCGACCGACAAGAACGACAAGGAGACAAGCAAGTTCATCTACCGTGGCGACGATGTCAAGACGCTCAACTTTGTGAGCATGGCGCTGTACACCAAGTCCGTGACCATTGAGCTGTACACGGCCACGGGCTCCCCCGAGAGCCCCAAGTTCCCAGGCGAGTGTATCGGCTTCGCGATCAGCGACTTCCGGTACTTGGCCGAAAGTGCGAGCTTCTCAACTGGAGACAAAGAGGAAGTGTGTGGTGCCGACGAGTCGATCGAAGCCGCGTGTGCTAAGTCGTACCCGACGGCGTTCGCGCGGTCGAACGCCGTGATGCGGCTGCTGATCCACAAGAGCGACGGCAGTTATTTCTGCACGGGCTGGCTCGTGGGCGAAGAGGGCCACATGATCACCAACAACCACTGCATCTCGACACAGGACCACGCCAGCAACACGGACTTTGAGTTCCAGGCACAGAGTGACAGCTGCGCGACGACGTGTAGCACGCCACTGGGCTGCAAGGGTGCCCTGCGTACGCGGTCGGCGCAGCTCATCGTGACTAGTGTGGATCTGGACTACACGCTTGTGAAGCTGGACATCAACTACTCGAACGACTACGGGTACTTGCAGATGCGAGACGACGGTGCGATCAAGGACGAGCGTATCTACATCCCTCAGCACCCGGCAGGCTGGGGCAAGCGCATCGCTCTCAAAGCTGGCGAAGATTGGGGTACTGTCACGTCGGTGAGTCGAGGTGGCTGTCTGCCTCAGCAGGTCGCGTACTATTTGGATACCCAAGGCGGGTCCTCGGGCTCGCCTGTGATCGCGTGGTCGGACAACACGGTCGTGGCGCTGCACCACTGTGGAGGGTGCCCCAACACGGCCGTCAACACCAAGAAGATCGTGGCCGACCTGCGAACCAGGAACTTGCTGCCACGCAAGGCCGTGTACGACCCTAGCGCGTTCACTTCAGCGCCAGTGCCAGTGACCACGGCACCCACACCAGCTCCTACTCCAGCTCCTACCCCAGCTCCTACCCCAGCTCCTACTCCAGCTCCTACTCCAGCTCCTACTCCAGCTCCTACTCCGGCTCCTACCTCAGCTCCTACTCCAGCGCCTACTTCAGCGCCTACGACGACCAGCCCTACGCCGACGGCGCCAACGAGCGCGCCTGTGACGTCGGCTCCTGTGAGCCCTGGGCCGACGCCGGCCAAGCGCAAGACCGTCGTTGACGGCACGATCTCCACCACCGCCAAGGTCGCGTCGATCGACTACGTCGACTTCACGCTGGCCACTGACGCCGTCGTGGAGCTCGACATTTTGTCCATGGAAAGCATCGCCGACGGAGAGAACGCCGTCAAGTTCGTAGACCTCAACGGCGACTGCAACGCCGGCTACATCGACTCGTCGATCGTGCTTTTCAGCGTGAACGCTGACGGCTCCGTGGCTGAGTCGACCATCATCTCGGTCAACGACGACGCGCCCAGCGGCTACGGTGGTGAGGACGGATCACTGAGCCAGTCGGACTCGTACATCGTGCGTCCGCTGACTGCTGGCCGCTACCGCGTGGCCGTGGGCGTGTCGTCCATGACGGTGTTCCACGCCATGGCCAAGTCCATGCCCGTGGCCTCGACGCCTCGCGTGTGCAGTGCTTCAGTCTCCAACTACGGCAGCTACCGCCTCACCATCGCCACTTCCTCCGAAGTCACGGTCTCCGGACCCAACTCGTACATTGGCTCGCAGTGCTCGACTAGCAACACCGTCAAGCCGTACGACAAGTGCTCGTACCACACCGAGCCGACACTTGCCAAGGCCGTGACAGTCGACGGCACGATCTCGCGACAGGGAGCGACTGTCAGCGTGGACTACATCCCCTTCACGATGCCGTCGTTTGGCCGCGTGACCATCGACGTGTCTTCCTACGAAAGCGTCTCCGGATACACGTACGTGGACGTGAACGGCTACTGCTCGAGCGGCTACATCGACGCCGTGGCCTTTCTCTTCCGTCGACCGTCGCCTGGCGCCGCCTTCACGGTCTCCGATATGCTCAACGCCGGCGACGACGACGAGAACTTTGCTCGCCGTAAGAACCGCCACTCGATCAGCTTCCGCGACCCGTACCTGTCACTGTCGCTGCCGCCGAGTGAGTACGTCGTGGTCATCGGTCGCTACCCGATGACGGTCCAGGACGCTGTGAACAAGGCCAACACGGGCTCGCCGGACAAGTTCACGCCCGAGTCGTGTGGCAGTATGGTCAACAAGGGCAACTACATGGTCACGTTCGGCTCGTCGCTGGATCTTTCGGTGGTCTCGCCCAACACGTTCAGCGGCAGCAAGTGCCCGCAGAACATGGGCAAGGCGTTGTGCGTGGCTCGATGAAGAGCTACTGGCTTGAGGGGGATTGATCGATAGATCGATTGCATGCCGTCGAGTTTATGATGAATGATGAATGATACTGTATGCTGCTGCTTTTATATTCTACTGTAACTGGATTGATTGCTTTTAGGTTGTCTAATGGGATTCTTCTACCGCCGACTTGTATGGCACTTGGGCTAATAAACTTGATCTTTCTTGGTGTACTGGTACGCTGGCTGTTCTACTTGTACTGGGTTGTGTATTGGTGGCGGTGGTGGTGGGTTGTGTTTCTTCGTAATACGGTACGGTGGAGGAAGTCGCCACGCTCGCAGGTTGACTTGACGCCAAGATACGCGCGGACGCATGTGACAAGAAGTGGCTTGTCACGTTCCCATAAATACGCATGTGCGGAAGGGAGGGAGTGGACTGCTTGGGGTCACCAGCTTACTCGCTGGTGCGGTGGGTGAGGCGAAGGTGTCCCACGCGGTTGGTGAAGGCGACCTTGAAGTCGTCCTTCTGGCCACTTTCCTTCGTGGCGTTGATCTGCGTGATGCTGCAGTGGCCGATGGGGGCTCCGATCTTGACCACGTCCTTGGAGACCTTGCAGCTCACGGCGATGCAGTGCTGCACGAAGCTGGCGTGGCAGATCAGGATCTTGAAGTTCTCGTGGGAGGTCTCGTCAGAGCTCATGCGCTGGAACTCGTTTGCGTCCGGACGGCACAGGGTCTCGAACGCCGTGCAGTGCATGGCAGTGCGGAAGTCCATGCGGTGAGTGTACTCAATGCAGGCAGGAGCTCCGTCCTCCAGCAGGCAGCACTCGTTCTTCTGCTTGAGCCATGGCATGGCGTTAACGAACTCCTCACCCGTCTCACGCGTGCGACGCAGACCGCCGTACACGAGCTGGACGTTGTCCTCACCGGCACCGGCCTTCTTCAGCATCTCGGCGACGTGGGCGGCCGTCGACGCCGCTTGCTCGCGGCCTCGCTTGGTCAGACCCTTCTCCTCATCTGGCACTCGGAAGTGCATGTTCTCGGCCTCACCGTGACGCACGAGGATGAGGTGTGTGACGCTTGGGCGGGTGCTGGCAGCACGACGAGCGGAGACGGCGCCACGTGACGGCCATGGGAAGACCACATTGCCGACAGGGTTGGAGACTTCGATGAGCTGGAACATGGAGAGCGCGGAGTGCTTCGTGGGGCCGGCCTTGTTGACCGACGCGAGCTGTAGAGCCCACCACCACAGGAACAGGTCCATCTTGTTCTGGAACTGGACGAGCTGGTAGTCCTTCTTCTGCTGGAACACGTGCTCGATCTCCATGGTGCATTCACGGACGCTGACGATGCGGGGCGTGCAGCCCGTGATGAACATCTTCTCTGGACTCGCGTCCACGGCGTCGCGCTTGGCGTGCAGCACCATGACGCCGTTGTGGAGCTCGACCCAGTAGACCTTGGACTTGGCGAAGAACGCGAGGTTACGGGAGCTCTTGACAAACTCCAGGGCGCTGGCGATGAGGATGTCGTTGCGCTTGAGCAGCTTGGACACGACGTAGTCGTGGACCGACGGAGGAAACTTGGTGAAGTCGGAGAAGTACAGCTCGACCTCATCGATCGAGAGCCTCCGTGAGGATGTGTTGTGGATGACCTGCTTGGGCTCGTGTGGCGTCTGGTGGTGTGTGCTCAGCGTGTGCTGTGTGGACTCGAGCTCGTTGTCGGAGAAGCGGACGTGGCGCAGTTGGTTGCCCAGCGCGTTGATGTCGCTGCTGAGCCGGCGCTGGGAAAGCACGCGGCGCACGCTGCTGCCCACGGGCGACGTGGGCGTGGAGGTGCTGCGGCGGCCGCGCACCATGTGCGCCGACGCGTAGTAGTCGCTGTCGTCGTCGTCGACGTGCGGCGTGAGGGTCGAGGTCATCTTGTTGGTTGTGTTGGTTGTGTTGGTTGTGTTGGTTGCCACTTGTTGGATCTTGTTGGATCTTGTTGGATCTTGTTGGCGAGTGTGGGGACGGCGCAGATTCGGAAATGAAGCTACGGATGTCGGATGTTGTAGTTTCTCGCAGACAGACACACGGCGACTGTGGACGGAGTGAAATCTACAGCTGTTGAGCGGACGAGCAGCCGGCGAGTTCTGTGGATTGGATGTTGGCTAAAGATTGGCGACCTTCTCGGGGGGCGGCAAGAACGTCAGTGACTGAATGACGTGCGCAACGGCCACGGCGTCAGTGAGGTCTGGGGGTTTGGAGGAGGCGCGTGAACTGGCGACAAGCAGCGGCAAAGGGGCGCCACGGGTCGTTGGAAGTCTTATTCACAGTGAGCGGCGGCGGCGGCGGTGGATTCCGTTTACTGCTGTGGCTGTTTGTGGCAGGAAGGCAGGTCGCAGGTCGCAGATGGTGGTTTTTTTCGTTGTGTGTGTCAGGCCGCGGCGGCTCGGAGTGTTGGCTCCGTCTTTTCGTGCGAACGAGTCTGGCCTACCGTGGCAGACGGGGGCTGAGTTCAGGTTCTGTTGTTGCCGAAGAGGAGGAGGAGGGACACACACTCACTCGTTCGGAAACTTGGGTTGGACTGGGCGACCGCAGGATGATGGTTGTGCGTTGGCAGCCGTGGCGCCGTCAGCGCCACCGAGCAAGGGAAAGGGGGAGGGGAGAAGTGGTGGTTGCACTTTGCGAGCTTCTGTCAGTTTCTGTGACTTGGCTTCAGTGCAGCAGCTCCAACATATCTGGGAAATTTTGTACCAGGTGAGATAATTGCGGAAGTTCTGCGGCCGAACACAAGCAATTGCGCTCTGTGTTTCGGCGAGTTTGAGTCGTCGTTTTCTCCTTTTCTCCAACTTCACTCCAGACGACACGTCGGCCAGGAAATATTTCCAGACGAAGAACAAAATCAGAGAAAATAACAAAAATATCCCGAAAATAAATCTTCTGCCCAGTGAAACCGCCGGTAAAATGTGCATCGTCTCCTGTGGCGTGCACTCCCCATCCCCACAAAAATGCATGGAAGCAAGAGCTCCGTGCACCGTTTGGGTGATGTCACGTTGATTCGAACTCTCTCCTCACACAGTCGTAGGTACAGTACAGCAAAAGTCCCACACTGTCAGACCCAAGTTGAACACAGCACGAATATCTCGCGCCGACCCGCAGACTCTTGGCGTTAACGCATTGGGCAAGCGAAGAGTCACCAAGGGGTTCGACAGAGACGACGGGGACTGGATAGCAGGCACGACATCGGTTGAGAGGACTCCTTCGAAGCACTGCTAGGGTGCGAACCCTGCGATCCAATCCATGGCGTGCGCACGCGTCGTTACACGAGTTGCGCACGGTTCGGTAGTGAGTGATGTTGAGTTTGAACGGAGAGGTTTCAGAAAAAGAAAAAAAATATAACGCCCAGTATTTCATTCACTCACGTCGGCAAAAAAGGAAGATTTGTCCCGTACTGTACGGTACTGTAGCCAAGTCCTGGTGACTAGGTCAGTGGCATCTGCCAGCATGGGGAACAAGAGTTGTATCCACTGAAACGCAGTGTATGCACTGCATGATGCTTTCTTTCTTCTTTGTTCGCTCCACTTCCAGTGAGAGTGACGCTTGCCTCCCTAGTGTTCCTCGACTGGGGCCTCATTACTTCATGACACGAATCATGTGTCCATCGCGGGAAGTGATGCTCGAATAAACACAAATGGTCGACGGGAACTAATGTTCGATTCGTCAAGGGAGAGCGACCAGGAGCCTCGCGTGGAGGTGGCGGTTGGTCTCGATCAGGGTGACTCGAAGGATTCACAGTCGTCCTTTCGGACACAAAGAGTGTCGATGTTTTCCCAATGCGCATCTTCCAGCAACCCAGCGATATTCTTTATAGTAGAGACACTGTCTCAGACAGTGGCTGGGTTAACTGCTGCGATTCTTCCATGCAGCGAGGCACACAAACCAGCCACTAGAAGTAGGATTCTTTCACTGCGCGGTACTGACGCTAAACAATCAGAGGTCCCAGGATCCATTTCATGAGGCTCTCGTTCGAGCAGCCGAGATTCCGACTTCAGCTTGAACTGCGGAATGAGTTGTTGTCCTTCTCCACGAGAAAGCTTCTCCGTGAGTGCTGCGATGGGTGGCTATCTGCAATTGTCGCTGGTAGAGAAGAGTTGAAAGTTTGTTTCTCTGGCTTTGAGGTACAAGTGCTGGGTTTCTTTTGCTTGTCTGGCCGTGAGCTACTGGTTTTCTCCATTTGTCTGGCCTTTAGCTTCAGCAATTCTTTGCCACTGGCAAGATAGATGCGGACGCGGCCTGAAGGGAAATCCAACCAAGATATACAGTACGGAAATGGTTGGGCATCGCTGCGATGTTGGCGTTTGATTGATCTAAGTTGTGGGGTTGCAGTTGAACTCGCCTGAATTGCGAGCTTCCGTGTTCTGAGCAGAAATCACGACGGATCTGTCCACACACAGATTTATTTGCTCATCAACAGAAGAGACGCGACCATAATTTATGTGAGATAGGTGTAGGTGTAATTTATCTCTGACGACGCTGCAGAAACAGGCACAACCAAGAATATATGCAAAATATCCATTTTCCGTTTGTTTGCTTCAACCCGGATTTTCGTGTTGGGACACATTCGTGCGACACGCACCACAGACAACTGCCCACCAGCTGGCGGACACGAAGCGGTGGATACCCAACCCAAACTCACCAACCGCCAACACCAACACCGCCAACAACAATCAACGCCAATAACGCCAACAATCTTCGGCGGCGATCGGACACAGAATGAGTGAGAGCAAGGACCATGCGCGTACGCGTGACGACACCGACGAGGATTACCTGCGCGCGCTGCCCACCGTCGATGTGGAAGCCATCGACATCTCGCCTAACCCAGCCGCGCTCACCGACGAGCTGAACTTGGAGGTGGACTTCCGCCTCGACAAACCCGTCGCCAACGGCGTGTGGGACATCCAGGTGAGTCCAGCCTTTTTGACTCATGTTCTCTCTGGGATGGATGGATGGATGGCACTGCCGCGCAGCGCCGTACAGTACATGGGTTCAGCATTGCATCCGTGTACTGTGCGGATGCTGCACCGGCACCCCGTGTCACGGAGAATATGCGATCCATCCATATCTAGTTAGCTCTGGGATCTCACTGACGTCGCCACCCTACTGTACTGTTGTATCTCATCGTCGTCTTCGTCTTCTTCTTCTTCGTCTCCTTCTCCGCGAATCTGCTACGCTGCCGCTGCTGCTGCTCGTCCCTCTGTTCAGTACCTCGTGGACTCGGTGACCAAGCGACACATCATTCATATCCTTTTCCACTTGATTTTCCCAGTCGCATGCTTTTCGATCTCTGTGTCGACGTTTGTCTCGCACTGACGACACGGGGATTCTCAGGCTTTTGCGTTTGACATGATGGACTACTGTCTGTCTATGGATGTGCCACTCTGGTTCCCTTAACACGTGAGCTTGTGGGCGTTTGCTTCTTGACACAGCTCGGCCACGTGGAAGCTCAAGACTACAGCAAGGGCGCCAACCACTTTCAGTTCTCGGTTCGTTGCCTGATACTATTGCGCGTGTCGCCGACCTTCTCTCTGTCTGTCTGTGTTGACTTGACTGACCGCACGCACGTGAATATGTCTCGTACGTTCCATTAATATTGTAGGTGGGCTTTATCGACGTCGCAGGCATCGAGGCCAGTCAGCTGACCAACTGTGGGTTACTCATCGCGTCTTTCAAGCACGATGACGGCGACATCATGGACATCAAGATGGTCGTCCAGGTCTCCGAACAGCGCGACGGCCTGCAGCGCATCATCTACAACCCGCTCGAATAGATACGTTGAAGTTTGACTTACCAAAGATTCCATGTCATTCTATTTAGAACAGACTCCAGACTGAGACTGCCCAGCTACGCGACGCTGGCGCTTGAACTGGCGACACGCTCTGTGTCTGCGACGGAAGTCAGCATCTCGCTTGGACTGGGGAAGACAAGGGTCTGCACGAGCTTGACGTCGTGGAGAGCGTCCTCGCTCGTAGTCTTCTGCTCGTCCACGAGCTTCCGCGTGCGGCCGAGCGTGCGAGTGAGCTTGCGGATTTCCTGGAGATGGCGTTCATGCTGTGTCTTGGCCCAGAGGAACAACTCGTGCTTTTCCTTCTGCACGTTTGTCATCTTCTGGACCAGCAAGTTCACCTCGTACTTGTACGCATCACGGTCGTCCTGTACATCACACGAGTCGGTGTTGGTGGCTGTCCACACAAAGAGCTCACGAACCATACGCACCTTGAGGATCTTGGCGAAGATCTCGCGATCGACTTGGAAACGGATCTCTTCCTGTTCATCCACGACCATGTCAGCACTGTCGTGAGTCCGATGTGGAGCTGTTGTGTGAAGAGGTCCTCCACCGACACAGGCAGCCAGCTCACCTTTTCAATCTTCTGACGTTCTAAATGGAGTTTATCCTCCGCGGCCTTAATCTTCTTCTTGAAGGCGTGGCGTTCGGCCTTGGCTTTCTTCAAAATCGACTGCAACACCTTGACATCTTGGCCCAACTACCCAAGCCACACATCCAGTCACAGTCAAGCCAACATCCAACGACCCTCGTCTTCTAGCAAGTCATTTACCTTGTCTCGTGAGGTATTAGCGGTGTAGCTCAATGCCTCGGCCTTGGCGTCCTCCGCCTTCTTCAGGAGTTCGTTGATCCGCTCCATCTCCGACTCGTCCACGACCAGCTTCCTACTCACACCATACACACGGAATCTCAGCCTACAGCAACCCATGATAATAATCCGCTCAACGTACACGCCGCGCTTCTCGCCGCGTGAGATCCGCTCTAGGGCCTTGACTTTCTTCTTGAGCAGCGCGTTCTCCAGCCGCAAGAACGTGAGCTCGTCCTTGTCCTGGTCTTTCACATCGCCATTTCCGTTGTGGCTGTCGAGATGCAGAGACATCGGACCCTCGGCGTACTCATCGTCATCGTCCTCTGCCTCCTCACGCAGCAGCAGCTCATCGTCTTCTCGCGCGTCCATTTTGTTGCTTCTTCACTGTGGTCAAACTCTCAAGAAACTCAAAGCCCGCAGTTGTATTTTCAACTGCATCCTTCCCTCCCTCCCTCAGCTAAATACGGCCTACCACCTATCTCCATCCTCTGCCTGACACTCACTTGGCTCCTCCTACACGCTGATGGATCGGCGGCAGGTTCGACTCGGAGCCTGGCAGTCGCGTCTTGCGGTTGGGTTTCTTGGCGTCGGCCACCACGTTTCCTTTGCTCTTCCCTGAAGACACAGCCTCTGCTTCGTCCTCTTCCTCAGCATTGTTGGAATCCAACACAGCACCAGACTCGTCCATTACCTGAGCGGCCTTCGACCCACGACGCCGTTGTAATTGTTGTGCGTCCACAGCCTCCGCGACCGAGACTTCGTCCAACTTCGCACACACGACGTGGACCTTACGCTGTACGAACCGAGCCAGTAGCGACGCCGAGAAGTTGGGACAGTGGGTCACGTCCAGCTCCTCCAGTAGTGTACAGGCCTCCAGCAACCCAAGCAGCGTCTTCTCTGTCAGCCGCTTGCAGGCTGAGACGTTCAGCTTCTTCAGCACTGTGAGCTGACCAGCGATTTCTCGCATGCCGTCGTCAGTCACCCTCACGCACCGCCCGACGTTCAGCACTTCCAGCGAGAGCTGTCTGGCGACTGCTAGCAGCACGGCATCCGTGAGCTCACGGCAGAACGCGAGCTCCAGTCGCACTAACTTGTTGCATGCGTTGATGATCTCTATCAAACTCGCGTCTGTGAGGTGGATACACCCCGAGAGATTCAGCGACGTGAGCATGGAGCAATGGACGACGACGCGGTGGATGCCGCTGGCAGTGAGCTGCGGACAGTAGCTCAAGTCCAAGTGCGTGAGCTGCTCACCACAAGGGCTCTTGTCCAGCATATCCTCCATCAGCAGCCATGTGAGACCTTGGTCGGTGATCTCCGTAAAGGCAGCGAGTGTAATAGACTCGATTTGCTTCGCACGGTGGCCGATGTGGCCCAGTGCGAGGTCGTTCATGCCGTTACACGCCGCCATGTTGAGCTCACGCAGCTTCTTTACCAGGTTCTTGTCGACCACGCCTCGTCCATCACCTTCCTGGTCAAACTGGAAGAGTCGATGAGACGCCAAGCCGACTTCCTCGATATTAAAGACCTCAAGCTCCAGACTGTTGTGCGTCAGGATCCGCAGCGACGCGTCTGTGAGCTTGTCACACAGACGCACGTTCACGTCTTGCAGACGCGTGCATTTCTTCGCAATCTCCAGCATCCCATCGTCTGCTATGCGATGGCATCCAGCAATGTTGAGCTTACGTAGCTTCGTTGGGTTCACTAGCGAGCTCGCGAGGATTCGCAAAGCCGCACTGCCCAGTTGCACACAGAGCTCCAGCTCCAGCACGGCCAAGCTCGGACACGAGGAGCCGATCGTGGCCAGACAGCGCTCGCTCACGCGTTCACAGTAACTGAGACCGAGCTCCTCGAGCCGAGGGTTCATCGTGACGGCGGCCTCGACGCCAAGGTCGCTGATCAAGTGGCAGTGCACGAGCAGAAGCTTCTTGAGCCGCGAGCACTGCTTGCCGATGGCCGTCATCGCTGCGTCTGTGAGCAGCGAGCAGTAGGAGAGATCGAGCTCTTCGATCTGCGAGCAGCACAGTGCAAGCCGCATGATGGAAAAGTCGTTCAGTAACGAACAGTGGGCCAGTGCAAAGCCTAAGGCGAAGCGGTTGTTTTTGACCACGACGTCCATGTCTTCGTTGCCAATGTCCAAGACGTCCTTGAAGTTGATATACCGCACGTCTTCACCCGCCTCCATGCTCAATACAAAGTACACGACGGCGCGTGGGTTCGTGAGACTGCGTAGCCAGCCCATATTCGTGAGCTGGTCTCCGTAGAACGACGGGACATCCATGAGCACTTTCTGGATGATATCGGCAAACACAGGCACTTCTTCTTGCTCGCGTTCGACGTTCGTCAGCGAGTTGGCTGCTCGAGAGCCCAGGAAAAAGTCAAACGGCATGCGTCCTAGCTGGCGCAACGCCAGTCGACACTCACTCGACTCGACGGCTTGGAAGTAGTCGGCTTTGATCTTGAGCAGCGCGAGGAAGCAGAAGACAAATAGATCACTGAACACCGGATCCCGCGGCAAGTTCTTGAGCACTTCGGCGATACCGTGGGCGTTTTCCGTCGCGATGAACAGCTCAACACCGCACTTAACCTTGCGTTTGTACATATTTTGTGCGTGCTGGTGGTCCAAATCGTACTTGAGCGACGCGCAAATGTTTTCAGCAAACTTTTCAAGCGTTGTTTTGTCCTCTGGTGCGTACGCCAACGCATGGGCAAAGCGACTGGAAGCCAATGCAAAGAGGTCGTCGGACGCGTGGGCTCGGTCGCGTACGCCCATGACGTAGTGCGCGTTCACTTGGTCTCTCGTGAGCACGCGGCCGTTGTAGTACGCGACGTGGGCGATGCAGCCGTGGAAAAAGTGTTTGCCGTCACGACGACTCGCTGACGACAGACAGCCGATGCGCACCTCGCGAGCGTCCTGGTTGGTCTGGTCTTCGAGCTCCTTGGCGATCTTGAGGTTCACGCGGTGACGCATCTCCTTGAACTCGGCTACGACGAGCTGCACGCGGTCCTCAAACTTTTCTCGCAGCAGTTGCTTCTTGGCCAGCGGCTCAAAGTCGGCGCGAGTGACGCGAGACAAATCCCGCTTCGTCGACGCCGATGCTGCTGCTGTTGACGCTGCCTTGTCTCCCTTCGTAGGACTCGTAGCTGCTGCAGTCGTGGACGCTGCCTTTGAAAGTCGCACGCGGAACTCGTGTTCGTCCAGCAGCTTCTGGCTCACGGCCTTGATCTGCTTCTTGCCGTCCTTGGTCAAAAACCACTGCTGCATCTCGTGGTCGACGTCTTTGAAGCACTTGCCGCGGGCCTCTTCCTCCAGGTCGGCGATATCCTGTCTTGTCTTGGCGATCACAGCCTCACGCTTAGCGATTTCCAAGTCCACGAGGTTCTCCACGTCTACTTCGTTCTGTAAAAACCCATCGACAAACAACCGCAGCATCGTGCCGTCGTACGTGCCCACGAGATGCGTCCACTTGTGGAGCTCCACGTGTGAGCCAAACGTGAGGATGTCGATGTTGCGGACGTTGAAGCTGAACGCCCACACGTTTGCCTTGAGCGCACTGATCGTGAAGCGGCCCATCGTGAGAACGACGCGACGCGTGCTGGCGTGGCCGTCACACTTGCACCACGCCTCTAACGCCAAGTGGGTCGCCGTATCACGAGGGTACAGCTCTGTCACGTACGGAAACACCACGTAGCTTCGCATTTCCTTACGGAATTCGATCGCGCGGTTCAGATCCGTGTTGACGATCGGCCCGTCGGCCTCGAGGATACACCCAGCGAGGTATTTGCCGTTCAATTGCTTGCCATACACGCCCAAGTTCGACGCCACTGAGAGCCCACGTCGCTCACACAACGGCCAGTATCCGTCCGGCTTGTCCGTTGAAATGAGCTGCTTGTACGACGTCGCCTGCTGGACAGTGGCCTGCAATAACAACAGCGACGCCATGGAAAAATGGAGCATCAGCAGGTTGTGCTTGACACGGTACGGGCTGTCCTCATGGAGATCGTCCAGTACAAAGATATACCCGTCCGGATGCAGCTTCACACGCTGGAGACACGCCGGTCGCAAGTGGATCCCCATCATCTCAGTGGCACGCACCACCATCAAGTGCATGTGAGGCAGAAGCTGTCGTCTCATGTTCTGTTGGTCCACTTCGGATACTGAGCGTGGTCCAAAGCGTACACGCATGCCTTCGTACAAGTGGATCTTCCAGAACGAATCTTCGCTGCCTCGCTCGCTGCCAGTCAGTAAGTTGAGACCGTAGACAATGATCCGTCGATGGAGGATCGGCGTGAGTCCCGTGCGGCTCAGCGATGCTGCTGTGCGTAGGAAGTGGCGAAGGATGTTCTTGAAAGCCCGCGCGACCATCTCTACGAGTAGCCGCTCGCGGATCGCAGCAGCATGCTGTAGACAGTCCTGCCGCCCCGCGTACACGGTAACGTTCTGGATCGAGTTACCCATGTACACTTCGTTCAGTGTGATACACTGCGCGTCGTGGCGGTGCTTGGCGTTGCGGCTCACGCTGTAGGCCTTGCCCTGGATATACAGCGGCGTACCTTTGTCCACTTCGCGTGTAAAGTCCTCGGTTGTCTGGATCTCGGCCGTGGAATACTGGAGCGTGGCTGTTCCAGACAGAGCTCGTGGGAACTGCGCACGAAGCAGTCCTATGTGCCGCACGTTGATACCGTGGCGATGCATTTCACTCACGAGATCGAACGTTGCGGTCGTGAAATAGTGCGGTTTCTGCGAGAGTTTGCGTGCAAATTGCGGGATCACGACCTCGATTAGCTCGCGTGTGGCGTCTTCGATGGCCAGCGCCTGGGTCTGCCAGTCAGGCGTACAGTACGTCATAGACGACAGCGCATCGGACGACAGTGGGGTCTTGTACGCCGCTACAAACTCGGGGCGAAGCTGCCGCCACAGGATCGACATGCCGCGTGTGGAGCCACACAGATGTGGCGTGAGCTCTGGGTCTTCAGGCGGCATCGCACGCGCAAAATTGACTAATACAAACCGCTTGTCGGCGTTCACGTAGCCCAGTAGATCCGCCGGTGCGTGGAGCACCTTGGACGTGAGGTCGTGGTACCCACGCACACCGTGGCGGCTCAGATTCAGCTGTCTTGCCGCATCCGCCAGTAGATTATCCAGCTCTTTGCTCTGGAAGACGATGGTTTTGCCGCTGTTTTCCGTGCCGTGCACGAGCTGCTTGGTCACCTTCTGGATCGTCGTGCCTGCTTCGTTCCACGTCACGATCTCAATCGGGACCTTAGATGAACAGAGCACGCGGTAGCCTTGGCAGTCCACCACACACTCGAGTGGGATCAAAACGTTACTGGCCTTGCCCAGCAACGCTCGGTGGTACAGCCCCGAGTTCCGCACCTCGTGGCCTCCGAATTTTGCAGCGTACTCGTCCGACTGCTCAAAGCGTCCGTGGTCGTCCGTGCAGATCTTGAACAGGATGCCGTGGGCCTCGTATTTCAACCGACTCGTCGACCGCACGTCGTCTTTGCGGCCGTCAATAGGCGCGTCTCTCACGGGAAGAATCGACTTGTGGCTCACAGGAAGATGCAGCTCACGCACGAGCACACGTGCGATCGCGACGCTGGACTCGAGAAAGTCCTGGCACACGTTAAGTACCTCCGTGTACTTATCCTGCAGCAACAACGCGTTGGTCTCTGGTAACCGCAGCGCGTGGCTGAGTCGCTCAGCCCATTTGGTACGGTGCGTGGGGAGTGCGGGGTACACGTTTTGGACCTTCATCTGGGCCTTTTGGGTCTCGTGGAGTGACAGCTCGGCCTCTTTCCAGAGCCGCATCGCATCCAGGAACCGCGAATGCGCGTTGTGGAGTCGTTTCTTCTTCTCCACGAGCTCATGCTGCTCTTTCTGAAGCAATATCGTCGCTGGGTTACTCTGTAACTCAGCATTTTCCGTCTCGGTCTCACCTTCGTGCTCCTCTGCGAGCCCCGGCGTCTTGTAACCCATGCGGATGAGATTCTTCCTGACAGCTTCGGCATTTTCCTCGGCTACGCGACTGGTCTCCTGGCTCACGAGCTTCCGCAACGCGCCTTCGCTTTGGTCTTGAAGAACAGCCAGCAGCTCACGAGTTAACCCAAACTCTAGGTCACTGTCTGCGATGCAAGCAAGCGCCTCGGCCAACTCCTTTGCGCCTCGAACCATTCGGAAATGGTCCAATAAGTCGCTTTCCATGCGTTCCATCTCATACGAGCCATCATGCCGTCGAAACGCCGTCACGTACATACAAATATGACGCTTGGACGGCAGCTCCTGCAGCATTTCGCCCATTTTGAAGTCGGTCATGCCCACACAAATGAGCTGAAGTCTTTTCTGTAGTTGGAGAAGCGGTGGGTCTGGAAACGCCTGCGTCATCTTGAATAAATGCTCTTCACGCGTCATGCCGCTCGTGTACAGTTCGCGTGGGAAGCGGCCAAACACCATGAGCTCCTGCCGTTGCTGCGTCCTAGTAAGCCGCCTCGCCTTGTCCTCTGCGTCCTCGAAATGCTGCTCCAAGTCATCGTCGTCCTTGGTCTCCGGTATCATGAGACCACCGCCTCCAGGTTCCTGGTTGCCCTGCGGCTTCTTCTGCTGCTGAGACTGCCTCCTCGCCTGCTTCTTCTTCTTCTCCAGCTCCTCTGTGAGCGTGATCGTGTCCAGTACCGCCGCCACGTTCTCCTTCTCCTGCTTCGCCTGGACGACCTGCGTGACCAGCGCCTTGGAGATCTCGTCCTTCAGATAATCAACGTCGTCCAGTGGCTTTGTCAGTGCCTCCTGGTGCTTGAGATACCCGAGCTCTTCCTCCATCTCTCGGAACCGGTTGTCCACTTCCTTTTGCGCCACTTGCACGGCTTCCTCCATCAGCAGCGCAAACACTTGCTCGCGTGAGAACGCGTTTCCCTTGGTACGCAGCTTGACCTGCTTCATGCGGATCTTGGCCTCGAATTTCATCTTCTCCACTGTATGCGCGGGCTTGTCGTCCTTCTCCCGCCACTCGGTCTCCACTCGGTCTCTCGCTTCTTGTAGCGCGACACCCCGAGCGTGGTAAAACGCCTGCTTCTCAGCAGCCAAACGAGCCAACTGCCTGCCTTTACGAGCACGCCACGACGTCTGCAGCTTCACAGTCGCACGCAAGATCACTTCCATGCGGTAGTTGAGCAGGTTCCGGTACCCGCCGTGGTCCAGCGGTACAACTTTTGACAGTAACTTGGCTCGGCGCTTGGGCAAGTACTTGGAATAATCGGTCTTGAGTGGATCGTTCTCACCCATGGCTAGTGCTCGCTCGTGAATCACCTCTTTACGCCAACGCGACAGCTCGGCTCGCGCTGTGATCGACAGCTTGGCGATCGCAAACTTGAGATCATTCACGTTGATGAGACCGAGTTTGTACTGGTGCACTGCGCTCATGTGCTGCACCACAAAGCGGCTGAGCTGCTCAAACTGCCACGGCACGCCCAGTAGTTCACTCAGGTACTTGGACTTGGTCACGGTCTCCGTACAGTAGTTCGCAAACTCGACGCCCGTCATACCGTTGCGAGAGGACGCCGCATCCGCCTGGTCGATTACAACGTCCAGCTTGAGGAACTCGCGGTCGCTCAGCCCGAGCAGATACTCGCGCGTGAGCTCTTGGCGCGGCCGGAAGTCCCCGAGCTTGCCGAACACGAGCAGACACAGGCGCAAGATCTCTGCAAACGCGTCGCAGTGCAACAGCGGGATGCTCGCAGCGATGCTATTCCGCTGTGAAGACGCTGGTTTGCTGTACATTTTGAATAAAAACGCGATTTTGGCTCGCAAATCCACGCCTCCGACCACGAAAAGCATCGCGATTGCCATCTCCAGCAACGTAAATGCCTTCCGCGAGTCGAATGCTTGCTGACTCGTCGCTGACCGCTGCGGTTGCTGCTGGAGACACACAAAGAACGGTAAAAAGAGCTGCTCGCGGTCGAAGATCACCTGCGCACGCTTGAGTAGAAACAACTCGTTGTCGTACAGTGTGCAGACAGCCTCGAGCTCGCGCTCTTTGGCTCGGATCTGGTCTTCGGCAAACAAAAGCTGCGCGCGGTTCTTGGTCTCTTGGTTGCCCACGCGGATGCCTTTCGTAGACTTGAGAGCCACGTACTCTTCCTTGGCCACAGCCAGAGCACCCTTTGCCTGGACCATATCGACATTGTATCGATCCACCTCAGCGTCGTGGAAATTGAGCCGTAGATCACCGAGCGGCACGTCCGTCGACCGCACGAGCTTGATCTCGTCCATGGCCTTGTCGAATTCCTCCTGTGCGGCCTTCATGCGGCCGTCGATCTTCTCGCGTTGGCGTCGCATCTCTTCGTCTTCAAACGCCTGTGTATCGCGTGTCTTCTTGTCCTGAACTTCACGCGTACGGAAGAAAATGTCGTTTGGATCGAGCTCTTGCTTGGCGCGGTCGAACTCGGTCTGGCGTTTCTCCCAGTACCGGTCTCGCTTCTGCTTGACGTCGGCCTCTCGCTGCTTGATGACGTCCAGCTTGCCACGCTCCGACTTGAGCGTCTCGTCCAGAGAGGTCTTGCGCTGCTCGATCTTCTGGTCAAAGATCTTTGTCTCCTTGGATGCAAGCGCATCGTCTTCCGTCACAGTCTCTTCCAGTTCATCGGCTCGCTTCTCAAGCGTGTATCCGAAGAACACGGGGCTTCGTGTCGTCGCATCAAACACCGAAGGTACAGGTCGCTTGATCACGCGAGGCCTCTTGACGAGATCTTTGAATGGAATACTAACAGTGGCTGCCGCAGTCGCAGTCGTCTCCGTATGGTCCGCGAGTGCTTCAGCCGTGAGGGTCGTTGCTCCAGTCTCTTCTGGTGGACTTTCTTGTGGATTATTCTGCTTCTTCGCGTCCCCGTCCTCCTCGTCTTCCCCATCCTCTTCATCCTCCTCGTCTTCCTCATCACCAGCTTCTTTCCCGACCGCCTTCGACTCCACGGCCTCCTCAACAGCACTAAAATCACCACCATCTTGAGCTTCTTCGTCTTCTTCCTCCGAGACTTCGTCCGCTTCGCTGCCGTTCTCCTCACTGGCTGCGGAGCTGCTCGCACTGTCGTCTGTGTGGCCGTCGATCTCGTGGTTCGCTGGCGGTGGCAGCAGCACGTCCCCCTTCGTGTACTCGCCCAGATCCTTCGCTGCTCCTCCGTCCCGTACCATCGCGTAGCCACTCGCTGCAGGGTGCCACTCCGCGTAGGTCTCTGCGTTGGCTTGCAGCGTCGTGTGGAAGAACACGCGACTCACCGCCTTCATGAACACATACCAGTGCACCTCACGCGTGAGGTCGATGCCTTCAAGACTCGCTAGCAAATGCACTTTGAGCTCACGGAACTTACGCTGCTGCTCGCGTAGCTCCTCGCCAACGTCGCTCTGTCGACTCTCCAGCGTCGCCTGGACGAGCTCCCGCTCTTCCGGGTCCTCATACACCATTGTACCCCCACCGTCATCCGAGCCTTCGAGTAGCCGTAACTCTTCTTCCACTTGCTGCAGCAACGTCTGCTTGGTCTGGATGTCTCGTTCCAGTGTATCCACCTGCGCTTGGAGTCCGCTGAGATCGAACGTTGGCTTGGTGGCCTCGCTGGCGGCGCGGTCCTGGAAGCGAGCGACCCACCGCAGTAGATCTGTGAGCTTCTGGAGGTCCCAGTCCGCGCAGAACGCGAAGATCTGCTGTCTCTGCGCGACGTCGCGGGCATTGCGCCTTACAGCGGACGCGCAGGCCTTCTCGGCCAACAGCTTCTCGGCGACGACGCCGTTCACGACCGGCAGCACATCATCCTCCAGCGCCTTGGAGATCTCGTTGCCCATAACAAATGTATGGATACTACGCCATAGACTGGTCGTCTACAGCGCCATGATCATCGATGGATTGAGGCGCCTCTTGCGCCTCCACGCTCAATGCAGTTCTAAGGAGACGCCAATTGCAAGTGAGACCGTTAACCACGGTCTCGAATAGGTTTCCATTGGATACCGGTATATTACCGATTTCCTATGAATATGTGACGTGGCGCGACTTGAAGTCGAAGTTCTCCTTGGCTGTCGAATCCTTTTCTGCTGTTCTTGGACCGGCGACTTGCTGAAAAGAAACGAAAGCAAAGTGAAGAAAAGAAAAGCAACGAAGAGTGGGAATCTCCATCATCATTACACAGCAGAAGAGGAAGTCGGCCATCATGGGTTGCAGATGCTCTTCCTACAGTATCATAGGAAGATCAGGATGATAAGAATGAGGAATCTGGTGCCCATGTCGCTCAATGTGAAGTCGCGCTGGCCACAGAGATGTGTAGGAGCAGTCGCCCTTCCAGCCAACAATCTCTACATCTGAAAGTCTTCACCCACTTGGGGACAGCTCCCGAGCAGCTCAGGATTCGGTGAGCGCCACGCTTTGGACTGTGCTCTAGCTCCTCAAAAGTTACGAACCTTCGTGAAAAACAAAGATTGGCGAGCTGACAAAGACTACATACACACATCCGTGTGCCGATACCTTTATACTAGACTGGCTCTTCATTCGACCGCCTCAATCGTCAGCATTGTATTGGCAGTGGTCCGTTTTGAAAACAGAAACCAGTGGCAGAGACCCAGGACAAACTTGAGCGGTCGGTTGACTGTATCGGAGACCTTGGTGTTGTACCGTAATACGCACTCTACAGTATCAAGGGACTGATCTCCTGGGAAACTGTACTCTTCCCGCCATAGTCGGCGCTGTGCCAAACTGCGAAAGTTCCGTCTGACCCCAAGTCCACGATCTGGTGTACAAGATGACCATCGCGAATCCCGAAAGCGGCACACAAATGTCAGCGTGAAAAGCCTGATATACACTATCCCAGTACATTGCAATCTACAAATTATCAAATGTTGCGGACATGTACTGATCTAAAACGAAACAGATGGGCACGACCAAGATTCGAACAGCTCATTTTGGTTCGTCGCGCGTGGCGGCATAGTGAGCGTCATACTAACCAGACGTTTAACGGCGTGTTGAATCTCACTTGCGCCCCATCAGGCGCGTCACGTGCAGGCGACACATGCACAGAGCACGGCACCACACGGCCACATGCCACAATACCTACTGTCCACCACCACTGGCACTCAAGAGACCTCTTGAATTCAAAGAGCTCAAGTCACATTCCCGCCTCACAACGCAATTCCTGCGGACACGATCACGCCTCCCGCATGCAATCGCGTACGCAGCTAGAGGCGCCGCCTCAACCACGGCAGCTTCAGCTTCCGATGCAGCCTCCTCGCGGCGGTAGAATGCAAATGCAGCCTCCACTAGTCGCCCAGCGAGGAGCTCCTAACAATGGATACGACGCGCACACGCCCATCTCATTGCTGAGCTTTGACGAGGCCCATGAGCTGCGGTACGAACACACGGGCACGCCTCCTAGTATGCAGGGCTCGCCTGAAAACTCCAAGTACTACATGCACGGCCACGGCGAGAACGCGTCGGACGATGATGGAGAAGAAGGCTACAGCTTCCAGAGCACTCGACGCAAGATCATCACGGGCATCTTCTACTTTCTACTGGTGCTGGCGTCGCTGTACGTGTTCATGGTCGGCATCAAGTTCATCGAGACCGGTCTCACACTGGCCTTTGGCTGTGACTACCACGGGGCCTTCGACTTCACCAACAACCCTGTGGCGGGTCTCATGATCGGCACCATGGCCACGGCGCTGGTTCACAGTTCCAGTACCGTCACGTCCGTCACGGTCGCGCTGGTCGGTACGGGCGCCATGAACAATCGCCAGGCCGTGCCCGTGGTCATGGGAGCCAATGTCGGCACGTGTATCACGTGTATCATCGTTGCATTCGCCCAAGTCAAGGACCGCGGCCAGTTTGAGCGAGCCATGGCCGCCGCGACAGTCCACGATATGTACAATATCTGGTCCGTGATCGTTATGTTCCCCATTGAGATCATCTTCCACCCACTGGAGAAGCTTGGGGAGGCTTTGGCTGACTCTCGCGGTGGCAGCGGGGCGTTCACGAGTCCTTTGGACGCGATCGTGAACCCGCTCACCAACTTGGTCATCGTGATCAACAAAGCGGCTCTCGACGTCGCGGCTACGGGCGGTGAATGTGACGCGAGCTTGCTGATCAAGGGCGGTGTGTTCAAGAACTCGGGCATGTCCCAAGGCGCCGTCGGTGCCATCGTCGCGATCATTGGCTTCGTCATCATCATCGCGTCGCTGCTGTCGCTCGTGCGGCTCATGGCTCGAGTGTTCCTAGGCCCAACGAAGCGTGTGGTCGCTCGCGCTCTGGACTACAATGGCTACCTGAACATCCTCGTCGGAGCCGCACTCACCTTCTGGGTGCAGTCGTCGACGCTCGTTACCTCGACGCTCACGCCTATGGCTGGCTTGGGCGTGATCACGCTTGAGAAGGTATACCCGCTCGTGATCGGAGCGAACGTGGGGACGACCGGGACGGCTCTGCTCGCTGGCCTCGTCACGGGCAAGCGAGAGTCCGTGGCGATCGCCTTTGTCCACGTGTTCTTCAACCTCTTCGGTATCCTGCTCTTCTACCCGATCCCGATCACCCGCAAGCCGATCTTCATGTGGGCCAACTCGCTCGCGAGCTGGAGTGCCGCGTGGCCGTTCTGCGCCGTGTTCTTCGTAGGCACGTGCTTCATCATCGTGCCTGTTCTCGGCCTCGGTCTCACATACATGTGCACGGCCAACAGCACGCCTGTGGTCGTCATGGGCTGGGTGCTCTTCGCCGTGGTCATCTCCGTGTTCGTGGCTCTCTGGATCTGGTACTTTGAAAGCACGGGCCGTGAACGCTGGAGCCGCTTCCTGGAACGCAAGCGTGCTCAGCGAATGGCTCGTGAACGCACGGATACCCAGCAGACAGCTCTTCAGACGGGCGGCTTCTCTCACGATGCCACCATCCCCATTGTGTGACGCCAGTCGTCTGGTCAGGATAGTGGCGTGACGCTCGAGAGCCTGCCGTCCCAGCAGATCTCTTCTCCAGTGCCGACGTTCAGACGCCTTGTTTGATGTATTTAATTGTGAGCAAATGAAGCTACAACAGTTTTCCACTGCATTCTCACTTACTACACCGCATACGTGTACGCAAGAGAAGACTAACATTGTGAGAAGCTCATGAGCTATGGCCGAGAGGGGGAGCATGCGGGGCCTCGTGGCAGTTGAAGATCCGGTTGAATCAGATCTGAGTTACACGAAGGTCTCAGTTATATAGCATACTGAAACTAAGATAACTCAGGTTTTGCGTATCTGATACCCACCTGACTTCTACGCTGACGAGCTCAGTTCGCAAAGAACACGCCACCACCACACCACGCGACCATGGCGACGCCGTTCTCGCCCTCGCGCATCGTCATCTCCAACATCCACGAGCACGAGACGCTGCCGCATCCTCTCGTGGTGTTGGACGGCCACATCGCCGACTTCCCTTCGCTCGCGTTGCCGCCGCATGAGTGGTTCCTCGACGCCCGCCTCGACGCGTCACGCGGCGCGTTCTGGCCTGTGACGGCGTCTGGCCGCTTCAAGGCCCTTGTGCTTCTACCAGCGCCTGGGAAGTACGCCGTCACACTACGTCTGGGTGTTCACTGTACGCGTGTGTTCCATTTGGAGTATCAGCCGCCCGTCTCGCGGTATGTCGTGCGGTTTTACTACCAGAAATGCTCGGATGCACGCGACGACGAAGGCTTCGACGCACCGCCGGGCGTCGACAATTCAGACCAAGCTGCTCGCGACAAGATCCGCTTCAATGCCTTGCTGCTACAGACGGCAGCGGCTGAGATGTTTGTCCACGCGGGGCTTCCCCGCAAGTCGTTTGCTGTGGAATTCGCGCAGGACGGACTTCCTGTCGTCCACTTGCTGCGGTCCACGTTCCCCAACGCCGAGGCGCGTCGCATCCACGACCAGAAGCTCATTAAACTAGTCGAGAACGACATCGTCGCGATGGGATTCAACGACCACGACGAGCTCCAGTACAAGCACGCCGTGATTCTCGGGTGTTCCAAGTACAATCCCGTGACCAAGCACTCGGACGGCCACACGGCTTTGGGCGGAGGCAAGGTCGGTATCTTCGGATCATGTGGTCTCCACACGTGGCCTCGCCACTTGGGTGAACTCACGGCGTGCTCGCTGAACAACACGCGTGTCGACACCAACTTTCTCATGGATGATAGCGCCTACCGCGGCACGTTCTGGGCCAATTTCTCGACGGGCATCGGCGCGTTCATCCATGAGCTCGGCCACACGTTCGGACTCGGTCACTCCACCAGCGGCATCATGTCGCGAGGCTTTGACGATATGAACCGACTCTTCTGCGCGTACCAGGCTGACCACAAGCGCCACGAGCCAGCATACTTCCAGGACTTTTACGATGGCCGACTGCAGCTCAACCACCAGGTCCTCAAGGAAGTGGCTGGACCGGACGGCGCCCACTGGAACAGTGGCTCGGCACTGCAGCTCGTCCACTGTGAGTGGATCTCAGCCAAGCCAAAGCTGTCGAAGGCTGGGCCGTTGGTCTGTTGGAACAGCAAGGTCCGTGGGCCTGTCGGTGGAGGCCAAGCGGCAGGAGAGAAGACACACTTCAACACGGCTCATCCGACCGGCGACTTGGGTGCAGTGGAGATCACTGTTGGTGAGTTCCTTGACAAGATCTCTTCGTACACTCGTGCAGAGCTGGCAGAGCTTCCTGACGAGTTTGTGCGGTCTCACGAGAGCACACACTGGGTCATGCTAGCTCCTGGTGAGTATATCACGCACGTTGAAGTCCGTGCAATGGCGTGGATCGACGGGCTTCGCATCCACACGAACCTGCAGTCCACGCGGTGGTTCGGAGGCCACGGCGGACAGCTCCACGTGCTGCGTCCGGACGATGGCAGCAAGATCAACGGCTTCTTTGGATCGCGTGGCGACGACTACGTCGACACATTCGGTGTGCAATGCTCTGCAATTACGGAACAACCAGTGAAACCACCGACTCAAGACCGCAGTGGTTCCGACCTTGGCGTCCAGACGTCCTACACGATTGGCGGAGGTCGTGCTGAAGGCCCTCACCAATCGTTTGAGTTTCCAGACTCGCTGCCTGGAGCCATCGTCGTCGAAGGAGACGATTACGTCGAGTCCATTCGCGTCGTGTCCGTTGACGCCCACGAGCCCGCGACGACGGATGTGGATTCCCCGTACTATGAATCGAACGAGCTCGTGTTCGCGTTGCTTCCGGGCGAGTTACTTCTCCGTGTGACTGTACGCAGTGGCCACTGGATCGACGCCATCCAGTTCCACACAAACCTGCGATCGAGTCCGTGGTTTGGCGGCAAAGGCGGCGTGCGAACGGAGGTGTTGGACTGTGGTCCAGGCCGTCGAGTGGCCGGACTCTTCGGCCGTCAAGGCAGTGGCTGCGTGGACTCTCTGGGTATCTACACGACTGACGCCAACGCGCCTACGCCTGTGAGAGTCGGACCTGTCGGATTTGGCGAACAGAACGGCGAGCAGCGTCCATTCACCACAGTGAAGACCAGTGAACTGGACGCCGACTTCGGTGCAGTGCTCGTGGAAGCCGATGAATTCGTCTCGTCGGTGTGGACATACACACGAGTGGAGGTGGGTAGAATGCGTCCTGAGGACTTGGTCTCCAGTAACGGACGCTTCTGGCTTGTGCTTGGTCCACGCGAGTTCATCACCCACGTTGAGGTCCGCGCAATGTGCTGGGTGGACGCTGTGCGTCTCCACACGAACGAACGGTCGTCGCCTTGGTACGGCGGCACTGGCGGCCAGGTGAGTCTCCTGCAGCCCAAGCCGGGCTTCAAGATCAACAGCTTCTTCGGCACGATCGGAGACAACTACGTCGGTCGGCTTGGTGCGTACTGCAGCCCAATAGAAGGGTTTACAATTCAAGACGCAGCGGCCAGCTCATCAAACGTCCTAGTCGTGACTCAGCCAACAGCGTTGTTGTACGAGACGCCTACGAGTGTGATTGCTCCGCATAGCAGCACAACTCGTGGTGTCTTGGTGGCTGTGCAGCAAGACGTGGTCATGTTCGTGAGTACGTTCGACACTTTGGATCTCAAGACTCGTCTTCTGTCCGATCTCCAGGCGTTTGTGTCCGCTGGTGCTCAGCTTCACTGCGTCAGCTTCCAGCCTGGTGAGCTGCTCGTACAGATCGATGCGAGTGCGAACCCACAGAACCGAACTGTCGAAGGGCTGTGCTTCCACACGACTACACGCTGCAGCTCGTGGTTCGGCAGCTACACCGACTCGCAGATCCACTTTGTCGTGGCTCCAACGGGCAATGTGATCTCGTCGGTGAGCGGAGTACCAGGCGCCTCGTACTTGCAGGACTTCATCTGCCACTTCACTCTCCGAGCCTCTGCCTCGGAAGCCGCTGCGTCTAGTGTTCCAGTGTATCACAATCCTAGCGTGGTGGAGGATCCAGGAGCCTGCGACGTGCGCGTCCAAGCCCAGGCGTCGTTTGGACTGGACAGTGTCTTCCTACTCAAGCAAATCGAGCACGAAGACCTCGACCAGCATGGCTGGAAGTGGAAGAGCAGCCCTTCAGCCGCAGCTCCGAGTGTGTGGTGTCTGCCACAGCGTCTGCTGGAGCACCACCTCGCTGGCAAAGCAGCGAAAGAAGGCAAGAGCCCCACTGAACTCCTCTTCACCAAGTACGCGGTGGGTGCCATCGACTGCGGAGGCGCCTACAGCATGGCCGCTTGTCCGCCAGCTCAGTAGCTGTACGTCGGGAAAGGCAACCCACAGTGGATACCTTACACTACGGAAGCTCACCGACGGAAACAAGTTTTGTCCTGGTTACTGTCCAGTCATTAAGAAAGGCCCTAGTGCAAACTCTAGTACAGTCCACGCCTTCCAGCTAATGCGACTGGAATGAGAATCTTTTGCGTCTACACTGTGCAACTGCAGCTGACCCCACACATGGCATCATGAACCCACAACTTTGACTCAAAGCTCTGGATTGCAAGGGCTCTCGTCTGATAAACTGCCTTCGCTCTGGAAACACATAGGGAGGGACCGATGCCATCGTGCGTGGGAAGCATGAGTCATGGGCCATGACTCACGGCACTGCTGGATTGCTAGTTGAATGGTCAACAGGAGCCCTGTGGAGTTCACAAGGCATCTTCGATTCGACTACGGCAATGACGCCCATAGTGTCATCTTGATTGCCGTAATCCGCCTGCCCCAGAGTTGTGGTATTTCAGTGGCAGTCACGGTGACGGCCGTTGGATTGCGGGTCAGCAAGCGAGTCAGACAGAAGGCGAGGCACGACAACTTGAAGAGCTCTCCTTCCATTTTTTCGAATAACCACCAGCTGCTGAATCTTCGCATTCATCATACAAACACCAAGTGTTCACACGTCGCAGATCTCAGGCACTGAATCTTCTCGCATAGACCTTCTCGCTCAAAAGATGCGAGGAATCGGGGTCGAGAACACGAAACCCAGAGGCACATGCGCGAGTGCGGCGGGGGATGGAGATGGGACCCCCAAGTCACGAAGGACTGTTAGCAGTCAAGGGGCTTGACAGCGACGAACGGCATCTGCTTGCTCGGGTTGGTTTGGATGGTCCATCGCGTAAGAAGCACCGCCTAAGTAAGACCGTGAGCCAAGTGAGACCGTAGTGGTGGTGCTGCTGGCGGCATCGTGTCTGTGCTGGACGTCCGACGTTTCGGTCTGCGCTTCACTGCGTTTCTTTCTTTGGAAAGGCGGGCGATCGAAGCCTGCTTTACAGTATCAAGCGTGTCCAATTTGGCGTCCTACCACACGACGCTTCACGCTTTTCCTTCGATCGAATTCAAGCAGCGTACGGTCTCAGTTAGAGGCTCGGCTCACACAAGCGCTCGTAGTGAGCGCTACCAGTCACCACGACGTCCACAGTCAAGCCCTCGGCCAAGCGGGGGATCGTGCTCCTCGCCGACGACAAGCTGGACGCGAGGACCTCGCAGGCGTCGTCCACGATCCCCGTCATGGTCGACGGCTCGCTGTCGACGCTGGACGAGAATGAAGAAGCCCAATGCTACGACACGCGTCGTGGTTCCCACACATCTCCGATCGAGTTCATGATCGCCTACGAGAACATGCAGGAAGAGGCGGCCGAGGCCGAGTACGCACAGAAGACGACCTCTCAAAAGTGGCTCCAGGCACTGTTGTTCGTGACGCTGGCACTGCTGGGTCTCTACTTCTTCATGGTCGCCATTGAGCTCATCGGCGAGAGCGTCACGCTGCTACTGAGCTGCACAACCAAGGACGCCTTCGCCTTCACCGACAGTCCGTTCGCTGGGCTCATGATCGGCACCGTCACAACGGCATTGATCCACAGCTCCAGCACGGTCACGTCGATCACAGTCGCGGTCGTCGGTGCAGGAGGCATGACGATCCGCCAGGGCGTGTTCGTGATGATGGGTGCTAATATCGGCACGTGTATCACGTGTATGATGGTGGCGTTTGGCCACGTGAAGAACCGCGTCCACTTCCAACGCGCCATGGCCGCCGCGACGATCCACGACATGTACAATATCTGGTCCGTGCTGGTCCTTTTCCCGCTCGAAGTGTCCTTCCGCCCGCTCGAGAAGCTGTCCGTTGCATTGGCACACGCCCACACAACGACAGGAGACTTCACGAGCCCCGTAGAAGCCATCGTGAACCCACTGGCCGACTCGCTGCTCCAGGTCAACAAGACGCTGCTGCATCGCGTCGCCTCGGGCCAAGCCACGTGTGTCTCGATCCCTTCGTTCATCCAGCGAGGGGCCTTCAAGAACTCCTCGCTCAAAGACAGTGCCGTGGGTGGCATCGTGCTGAGCATCGCGCTCGTCACACTGCTCTGTTCGCTCGTGACTCTAGTCCGTACACTCGCCAAGGTCTTCCTCGGGCCTACCAAGCGAGCCATCTCCAAGGTGCTGGAGTACAACGGCTACGTGAACATCGTCGTGGGTGTGAGCATCACGTTCGTGGTCCACTCGTCGACCGTCGTGACGTCGACGCTCACGCCCATGGCCGGACTGGGCGTCATCACTCTCGAGCAAGTGTACCCGATCATGCTGGGCGCCAACTTGGGCACGACCGCCAATGCGCTGCTCGCGGCGCTCGTCACGGGCAAGTCCAACGCCGTGGCCATGGCGCTCACGCACTTCTTCTTCAACTTCTTCGGCATCTTCATGTTCTACCCGATCCCGATCACCCGCAAGCCGATCCTCAAGTGGGCTCGCGCATTGGCCCACTACAGTGCGAGTTGGCCCATCGCCGCCGTGATCTTCCTGGTCGTCGGGTTCTTCATCGTGCCGGCTATCGGTTTGTGCCTCGTGTACATGTGCACGTCCGCTGACAAGGCCATCGTCGCTGTGGGCTACGTGCTGTTCGCGCTGCTCATCGTCCACTGCATCGTGATGGCGGCGTGGTATTACCGCTTCGGCGGACGGGATACGTGGCACAATCTGCTGGAGAAGAAGCGCGTGGAAAGAGAGATCCGCAAGTACGGCGGCAACTTGGGCATGCCGTCGTTCGTCGACGACACCTCCGAGGCCGAGTACGATATCTAAAGACGTGGCTGTTGAGAGTGAGTAAGATAGAAAGAAGCTGTTCGTGTTGTGAGCTTGTGAATAGTGTAAATATCAGAGACGCTTGGTTGGTTGGTTTCGGTGCGGACTTGTATTACGTACGTGTGTGTGTGTGTTTGTGGGGATGGCATCCACACCTCCAGCAAGTCTGACTTGGCTTGGTCTCTCGGTAGTAATCTTCTAGAGGTCTGTGGGCTGGGCAATCTCGTTGGATTCTTCTTCGGCGTCGTCGAGTGGTGCCATGCTTTCCAGGTGCAGCAAGGCGATCGAGCTTTCCCGGAAGCCGTTCAGCAGCTCACAGCACTGCTCTGGTGTCAGGACGTCCGAGACAGCGTAGTGTTCATCAGCAACGACGTCCGCGACTTGCAACGACTTCTCAAGCAGTGGCTGAGCCAGCTGGAGCTTGGCGGACGTCGGGTAGAATTGTAAGCGCAGCACCAGCTTGGCCGACTCGAGCTGGATGAAGTGGAGGTGCAGAGCGAGCAGCGGCAGACACGCCTGTCGCACTCGGAAGTCCTCGTCGTAGTCGCCGGAACACTGCTGCATCCATCCATCTTCGAACTGGAGCACATCCACGATCGCGATGGTCGAACGCGAGACGTGGTACATGAGCTCCGTGAGAAACTCCTTCTCTTCCGAGTACGCCAACCACGACGCCTTGCCACGGCCAGTCGTGCAGCTTCGCCACAGGTCGTAGTGGTTACACGCGCGAATGTACGCCTTCCAGCACAGGTGGGCACGCAGGATACGCTCGATCTCGTCTTCGCTGTCGACAGTCTGCACGGCGCGGTGGAGGTTCACGAGTCCCACGGATTCTTCCGGCACGTTCTCGATGAACAACTCCTTGACGGCATTGAACTTGTCTTCCAACACGAACTCGCGCGCGAGAAGGTTCGCTCGTCGAAGCGCTTCGGCGCGGTGGTCGTTGTAGAAGCACAGGTACTCGATTAGGCGCATGCGCTTGCGGTCAACGCGAGTCGTAATGTCCTGTGCGGTCGGGTTACCCTGTCGGGCTTCTTCCAGGTACTGGACACTGAGGCGCTCGACAGTGATCGTGATAACGGCCGTGAGAACTTCGATGCTCGAGAACTCGTGGATCCGTCGCACAAACAGCTCTCGCTCTAGTCGATCTTCAAGGCTGGAGAGAACTTGGACGTAGACTTCAACAGCTCCATCGACGGGCAGCCGAGACGCGTAGATCGGCACCAGCTTGAAGTGGCCGTGCTTGACGAGGTGGCGGATGTAGGCCTTCACGACCATGTGGTTGGCCGATTCGTCCATCTTTTCGTCCGTGAAGGATGCGAACAGCACGAAGTGGGCCGCAAATCGGAGGAAGAACGGTGTGACATCATCCGCTGGTACGTGTTCGTCGATGCGCAGCTGCCAGTCGAAGATCTCCTCGTCAGCCGCCAAACCGTTGGCGACACTCGTCACGATCGACTCGATCTTGGCCGTCACGAGCTTTGCCTGGATCTGACGGTACGGTTCATGTGCTTGCTTTCGAACGACTTCGCTCTTGCTGTTTCTCAGGTCGTCGAAGAGCGCGTCCAGGTTCACCTGGTAGCGCTTCAAGTGCTTGGTCTTGTCCAGCAGCGCTCGGTAGAGTCGTAAATAGTGTGCGTTGTTGCCGACGATGAGTTGTGACGACTGGAGCTTGACCTTGAGCAGATTGTGAAGTGTCTCGTCGATCTGCTGCTCCGTCATCGCGTGGAGGTACGCCCAACAGTGGTCTTCCCAGCTTTCACTCAGTGTAGACTGCGTCAACACCTGGACATGGCCACTCAGCGCAGCGTAGACGATTTCTTCGTACTGACGCGAGAGGAGGCTGTTGCGCTTGGACAGCTTCAGGTTCTTGGCCTCGGCAAACTTCCAGCACGTCGTCTTCCACAGCGCACGCATTGGGTTCCCCCAACGCTCGAGCGATCGGTCATCTTCCATGTCACTTGCCCCGACTAGAATACCACCAGATAGACTGGCCGCTCGCCACGGTTCACCCACGCGGACACACAGATCGACAGCTTGATCCAGGTTACCCGCACGCACGAACGACCAAACACCCTTGAGCAGCTCCGCCTCATCCTCTGCGTCGTCTTCCACGATGTGAGGGTCTCCGTTACGCACCACGGCGTCTGGGTCAAGCTGCACGCCTGATCGATCAATGAAACCCTTCTTCACCATCTTGAGCGTGCGTGTGCCGTGCTTGGCCACATCCCGCTTGTCGTTCACGGCAACGGTCTTCTCCATCGCGATGTTCTCGAGCCACGTCTTGACGGCCTTCTGGATCTTGTAGTTCTCGTTGTGCTTCTCCAGAAGCTGCACGGCTTCGGCTTCGACCATATCGAATCGAAGATCTTCTGGATCTTCCGCCATATCGTCCATTTCGTCGCTCTTCGAGTGGCAGATACGACGCAGCTCGTACAGCAGACGCCACGTGTTGCGTTCATCACGTAGCTCCTTGATACCGTCCTGCAGACGCTGACGCTGCTGCGCCGCGAAGCGACTCGAGCCTTCGACCGACGCCTCCAAGTTCTCCAGACGCGACTGCAGCACATCAATGTACCCACGCAGCAACCGCTCGCTATAGCCGTCCGTGTCGTGGACATTCTCGAGGTTCTGGTAGAAATCCGACAGCATCTCGGCAAAGTTCCACTCCTCCGGCCGCACCTTGTGCGTGAGCTGGCCGCTCTGCGTCGTGTCCAGCGCCAGCGAGTGGCTGAACTCCACGAGCATCGAGTCTTCGTTGGCTTCTCGCTGCTGGCGCGTGAGCTGCTGCTGCTTCTGCTGCTGTGCGTACGAGGACGCGATCGACGCGACAGGCAGACGCGCGTCGCCTGGGCGGCCAGCGAAGCCCCCGCCGCTAAAGTACGAGCCCGTGGGCAACGCCTTGACGACGTAGATCACGCCGTCGACGCCGAGTCCGCAGTCCACGACGAGCCAGTCGTTTTCCACGAGCTGGCCGTTGAACATGACGCGCGCCTCGCTCGCTGTGATGCCCAGATCCTTCTTGGCGTTGCGCTTCTCGCACAGCGCACGCTTCAAGTCGCCGATAGTCGTGAAACGCGGGTAGATATCCACGTACTCGACCGAGTGGTCCGGGAACACGCCCTTGACGTGGAGCATACCTCTCTGCACGGACTGATCCACGACGTTCAGGTCGTCCTCATCCCCATCAACGCCCGTAAATCCAGCGCCATTGCGGTCCTGCGAAGCGAACGACGAGCCGAACAGACCCGAGCCAGAGCCCGTCGCGAACTGGTTGAAGCCGGAGGATGACTGCGAGGCCGACGCCGCATTATGATCTGGAGCGTCGGACCCGAACGACGCCAAGAGATTCACAGAGTGATCGGCGCTGTCAATGAGCCGCTGGAGCGTCTCGCTGACGCGTGAAGATGCGCCGCTAGACGCTGCGCTAGTCGCCAAGCCGCCATGGGCGTCGTCCGCGCGCACATCGCCACCGCCGTTGCGCGCCATTATGCCCGCCCTAGTGATGCTGCTGTTGTTTGGCTGAGGGGAAACCCTTCCACCCCCATTCAATGGCGGGGGCCGTCTACTAAGTACGCTTCTAGCGGCTGCTGCGTACTTATATGCTCCTCGTACTTTATCGAGAGCCTGCAGAAACGCGAACTTAACGCTGTTCGTACTTGAGAGGGAGTATACACCCTCATGTAAATGACATGTCACTCTTCGCAAGGTTCTTGTGGCGGAGAGGTTTTGCACCTTGAAAGCGAGGTTTTAACTGCGATCTTGTTTTCGCTGGAATGGCTTCCCATGGTGAGGAGGTCCTTCGTGTGGGTGGTGAGCAAAGAGGAATCAGCGGCGCGCATCCCAGATCCGTAGACATCGCATCACCATGAAGCTTCTGGTCAACGAGAAGCCTGGAGCCGAGGAGCTCAAGTGCTACATCACGCTGGCGGCCACGGGCAAGGCCTTCAGCGTCGGCCCGTCCGACCCAAAGTACGCCAACTGCGGCCCGCAGATCGTGGTCGGCGAGACCGTGGTCTTCTCGGCCAACGCCGTCGCGCGCTACCTCGCGGCCGACGCCAACGTGCTCCAGTACGACGACCTGGCGGTCGATGACTGGCTGGAGTGGGAGAGCCACGTGCTCACGCCATGGGTGAGCAAGGCCAAGAAGGCCGCCGACAAGAGCAAGCTCGGCGCCGAGCTGTCGGCGCTGATCGAGGCCAAGGAGGAAGGCTCGGCCAAGACGGACGTGCTGCAGTTCCTGTTCGGCAGCGAGCTGACGCTGGCGGATATCGTCACCGGTGTGACGCTTCGCGAGGCGTTTGCGGTTGTGCCTGCGGAGCAGGACACGGAGATCACCAAGAAGTTCCGTGCGTACGTCGCGGAGCTCTTCAAGGTCAGCGTGTTCGCGCAGGGCCTTGCGCTGCTCGCGTCGGGCGGCAAGCCAAAGTCCAAGTTGGACGCCGAGGTTCTCAGCGGCGCCACGTACCACAACGTGCTGTCGATCATCGAGCAGATCTTCGAGGAGGCCATCGCCGCCGCGTACCCTGGCATCAAGCTGCCTGCCGTGGAGATCACGCGTACCAACACCAAGAACGCCAAGTTTGGCGACTACCAGTGTAACTCGGCTATGAACATCTACACGCTGCTGAAGAGCTCGCCAACGCCCGCCAAGTCGCCGCGTGAAATCGCGACGGCCATCATCAACGCGATCCCAGAGAACGACATGCTCGAGCGTCTGAGCATCGCTGGCGCCGGTTTCATCAACGCGTTCCTGAGCGAGAAGTTCATCAAGGCGCGATTGAGCAACGTGCTCAAGAAGGGCGTGTTCGCGAGCCCCGTGCCAAAGCAGAAGATTGCCGTGGACTTTTCGTCCCCGAACATTGCCAAGGACATGCACGTCGGCCACTTGCGCTCGACGATCATTGGAGACACGATCTGCCGCATCTTGGAATTCCAGGGCCACGAAGTGATGCGTATCAACCACGTCGGCGACTGGGGCACCCAGTTCGGTATGCTCATCTCGCACTTGATGGAGGCGTACCCGGAGTGGGAGCAGGAGATGCCGAACGTGACGGATCTGACCAAGCTGTACAAGACCGCCAAGGAGCGTTTCGACAACGACGAGGAGTTCCACGCGCGCTCCAAGCAGCAGGTCGTGCTGCTGCAGTCGGGCAACCCACAGTCGCGCAAGGTGTGGAACACGCTGTGTGATATCAGTCGCAAGGAGTTCCAGAAGGTGTACGACCGTCTCGGCGTGAGCCTCAAGGAGTTTGGCGAGTCGTTCTACAACCCGATCATCCCAAGCGTGATCGACAAGGTCAAGGCGTCGGGCATCACGACGACCAGCAACGGCGCGCTTGTCGTGTTCACGGACAAGGCCAACCACCCGTTCATCCTCGTCAAGGGCGATGGCTCGTACCTCTACGGCACCACGGATATCGCGGCGCTGTGGTACCGTCTCCACGAGCTCAAGGCGGAGCGCATCCTCTACTACACCGACTACTCGCAGCACGACCACTTCAAGCTTCTGTTCGAGGTCGGCAAGCTCTCGGGTATCTACGATCCTGCCGTGCACCGTGTGGAGCACGTTGGCTTTGGTACGGTCAACGACGAGACCGGCGCGCGTTTCAAGACGCGTTCGGGTGAAGTCGTGCGTCTTGTGGAGCTTCTCGACGAGGCCAAGACCCGTATGAAGGACCAGCTTCTGGCTCGTATCGAGGCTGGACAGACCACGCTGCCACTTGACCAGGTCGACTACGCCGCTGAGCGTATCGGCTACGGTGCCGTCAAGTACTTCGACTTGCGCCAGAGCCCGACGTCAAGCTACAAGTTCAGCTTCGACCGCATGCTCTCGACCACGGGTGACACGGCCGTGTACCTCATGTTCGCTTACGCTCGTCTGTGCTCGATCATCCGCAAGTCGGGTGCCAACATGGAGGAGCTGATCAACAACGCCGAGGAGCAGATCAAGCCAGTCCACCCAACGGAGACGGCGCTCGCGCTGGAGCTGCTGCAGCTGCAGGACACGATCCTGTTCGTGGACAACGACCTGAACTCGAACCGCCTGTGTAGTTACCTGTACACGCTCGCCGAGAAGGTCCAGACGTTCGCGACTTCGTGCCGTGTGATCGGCAGCGAGGAGCAGAGCAGCCGATTGCTGCTGTGTGACGCCACGCTCAAGGTCATGCACAAGTGCTTCACGCTGCTCGGCATGGAGCCGCTCGACCAGATTTAAATAATCCACGATTAGCGACACAATGACAGCCACAACATGATGGGTATGATGCAATCGCCAGTGTTTTGCTTTGAGATCTTCTGCTTGTAGATTCTGGTTCAAGTGAGAAAGTCCACCACGCCTCACGAAAGACTGAAGGCTAACGAACTGGGCTTGGCTGTTAAGATAAGTCGCCTCCTGATCAAGTGAAAACTAGAAATCAGATCCTTTTCAACTTCAACGTGTTGATGTTTTGTTAGTTTGACAACAACGCTCTGCAAAGGCACGTTCGTCGCGTTGTTAGTGCCGTAATCGGAAGAGACCAAGAGATCAAAATGTGGTTATTTGTGTGGGATTTCATTCCATTCCATGTTAGTGTAGTTTATCTCTACGAATATGCAGTACTTCTTACGTTCTATGGGCGTCTATGGTCAATATGCAGCTCTATATCATGCAGGCAAAAATGGGTACAACGTGCAACTCTATGTCGGGTGGGTGGGTCGGTGGGCGTTCACGCGCGCGGGTCCTTTGGTCTTGTGTAGTCGATAGCGCGAACGCGAATGTTTGCGTCCGTGTCAGGATGAGTTTAGTAGACGTGGCAGCCAGAGTCCATGTCGAGGATCGAGGCGTCCGAGAGGATGAAGCGCAGCGAGTACGCCGAGATATCCGATGGTCGGCCCTCGTCGTCCTGGTCGTCGCCGCTGCTGGTGTCTTCCATCTCGACATCCGCTGGGCAGTCGAACTGCTCCAGCAAGCTCGCATCCACTGGGCTCGTAGGTTGTGGCACGACGAGAGCGGCGTCGTCCGTGGTGCACTGGAGGTCGCTCGGCACGTGGCCGCCGACAATCTCCAAGTATTCGTCCGTGAGCTGCTTGATGCGCAAGCGAATGCGCTGGGCCTGGTCGCCCTCTGGGATATGCACGAGGAACTTGCAGAGCTGCTGGATCTTGACAAGCTTGGCCGAGACCTGGCGGTACGGCCAGCGCGCGATCTGGCGCTTGCGGCACACGCGCTTGATCACAGCCTCGCAGGTGCCGAGGCGGCGGGCGGCCTCACGCAGAGGCAGGTGGTAGTACTTCTGCAGCTCCGAGATCTCGAAGTCAACAGCGGAGCTGCCGGCGCGGTCGCGTGGAGTAGCAGGGGCGGACATGATGTGATTAGAGGAGTGATTGATTGGGATGTGGTGGTAGTGGTGGTGGTAGTGCAGTGCGGTAGGCTGAGATGCACTGTGGAAGGCGGAGGCGAATTGCGGAATGAACTTTCCCGGATCGCGCGCTGTGCCGTGTGTGAAAAACGAGAGCCACTGTCCAGCTGGAGTGCGTACACCCGGATGCTGGGCGAGCAGCTCTGGAGCTGCGGAGCTCCTGGCCCAAAACGACAACAAGAAGAAGCGAGCCGGCGACCGAACGCGTTGAGCCGAAGAGCTCCGCTCCGCCAGACGCCGGGTGTACTGTTGGGTGCCGCCGGTCGCGAGGTCGTGAGCTGACCCACTCACTCACTTGAAGAGCTACGTCCAGACGATCCAGCCAATCAGAGGCGCCCAATTAGCTGCTCCCTGGCTTGTCGCTGTACCATCTGCGACTTGTGACGTCCTTTCTCGTCCAAACGACAGCCAGCGCTCGAGTGTGAGAGAGCGCATTGTGCTGAACCGCGCTGGGTCTGGCGGTGGACATGTACGGGCGTCTGCCTGTCGTATCGTGCGTATCTCGTGGTTGTGAGGCTCAGTGACCCAGCGACCAGTTTGGTGTCGTAACGCGGCGTGCTGGTTACGCACTGAAACGGGCTGTGTGTGGCACCGTAAACGATTGACCAAGTCGGTTCTTGGCTTGCAACTCGACACCCACGCCTCACGAGCTGACGCTCGCTTCATGCGTATGGACGCACGCCTGGGCGAAGAATCCTTTGCTTTCCGGGCTGGCGTATGTGTGGACACTTGGCATCCATGGACCATTGGGTACCTACAGTGCCCAGCCTATTGTACAGTATGGAATTGGATCGGATCTCAAGGCATGAAAAGTGAGTCGGTTTGACAGGTGTCAAGCGAGAGGTTGCGAAGGAAAACAACGAGACCACAATGCGACGAATGGTCTCAGCTTTGAAGACCCTCAAGTGCACCTACACATGGCCCTGAGGCGGCAGTACTAACAGAGCCACAAGCGACGTGGAGATACCGTAGCGAGGGTGACAAGTCCAAGCCCAAGTGCGAGAGCAGTGCGACAACCGGACACGGCAGCCACGTTGTGACGCAGACACTCGTTGTCAGCGTCGAGGCACGAGGAGTGGGAGCTCGCGCCAACATACACTTTCTAGAGTGGGACGATCTGCGACGACGGCATGAAGATGGCGTCACCCGAGCTCGGACTGAAACTTTGTCTGATAATCATAAAGCAGCTCCGGAGTCGAGAAGCTCCATGGAAAAACGGTTTCTTGCCTACACTGCACTGCACGCACGAAGATCCACCGACCAGTTTAATTGTCGGTGCGTTCGCTCCATTCTCCGCGCGTGCACGAGCGAGCGACCAAACGAGGCGAGCCACCAAGAGCTACTGGGTTCATTCTGGTTCAATCCAGTCTCCGTGTCGTGCCGTGCATTAGACGACTAGTGATGTCTCGCAACCATCTCTTACCATCGCAACTTCAAGTCCAATTGACTGGGAGTACGAACTGTCGTCCAGAGTTGCGGCTCGCCGACAATATTCGTGATGGCGAGCGCAATCACATTGAAGATGCGCATTGCGATCTTAGACCAACGGTGCCATCATCACGAGTGGCGAACTTCCTCGCCCCTCTCCTGACGTGTGGTGAAGCTGATACTGTAGTGTCCAGACGCGAATGCTCCTGGAATTATCCATTCTCCATCGTGAAGAGCAAAGATCGCTATTGTACAGTTACATTTCGCTACGTACATTGCAGTGGAGAGAGCTCTCTCTCTCCATTTGGTGGCATCCATCAGTGGTGGCGTCACTGGACTGATGAGAGCCTTGACAGACCACGATGCCATCTGCCCGTCGTCTCCGCGGTCTGAAGCCTTGCGCAAGAAACCCCCTGCGATGGATGGCTCCATTATGGGTGCCATCGTGAATCAGAAGCTCCCCACGAGACCACGAGACCACGAGACCATGGACGTGAAAGGAAGAAGCGGGAGCATGCGTCAGTGAGTGTCGCTGCTGGCGTGCGGAGCTCAGCACCCAGCCAGCAGGCTAATACACACACACACACAGACGAACAGGACGACGAGAGATCAAGTCGCCCCATGGACTTGTAGACGTGGCGGACAACGCGTCATCACGCCACCCGCCATCGCGTGAGTAAACGTAGTAAGCTTAGTCAGACTGTCCATGACACGACGCTGCTGGTCTGTGGTGTCCTCACTCAGTCAAACTTTAACAAGAGCTTCGCACGCGAGCAGTTCCCAACGCTGAGCTGCTGACTCTTTCGTCCCATCGTCACGACCCGACGATTCCGCGACATCTCTGGATCGGAAACCTGTGAAACATGATGCGATGTGCTATATACACCTCCCAAAACGCATACTCAACCGCCACAGGCAGTTGAAGTTTGGGGAACAAGAAAAAAACTCCATGCAGCAAATCCAGCAGCTCCGTTCTCGATTATTCTTCATGGGTGAATAATGATGCGCAGCAATCCTCATGATGGCTACTCTTCCAGTACTTGGAGCTCTTGGAGGTTGAAGCGCGTCACGAACTCGGGCGCGACATCGTGATCCTACAGCGTAGCGACGACCGCATTTAAGCCATCATCGAATCATGAGAAAGGCGTCACCTCAACCACAACCCAGTAGCTACTCATGCGCACGTACCTTGCACTTGAATGTCGCTTGGAAGAACCGTCGCGAGAAAAGGAACACGAACTCACCCAGGAAGTACACGTCCGTACCCATTTGGAAGGCATGGAAGTATATCTGCAGCACGTTGTCCTTGGCCTCGGTCGCGGCGACGTGGAAGCCGTTCGCGCGCAAATGCGCCTCCACGTCCTGGCGTCGCGGCTTGCAATTGAACGGACATGAGAACGAACCACTACATGTATCCCAGGATACGACAGAGCGACGTTAGTCGGTAAATGTGGATTACCACAACGACCGAATGAAAAGCTACGTACGTTGTCTCGGACGCTTTCCAGAGTCGCCAGAACTCGGGAAGCTGCAGTCGTGGGGTCGGATCCGTCCAAAACACCGGAGAGGCGTACGGGATTTGCTCTGCTTTCGACACGGCGCTGGCTGTCATGAACTCATCCGGGACCACAGTGTGGCCTGCATGTGAATAGCTGGGTGGGATATCGTCCGTAGCGTGGATGTGGTCGTCTGCTGGTACTTCAAATCGCGATGCGCTGACACGCTGCTGAAGCTTTCGTCCCGATCCACGGGGAGATCTTGCTGATGTACGAGCTGATACAGTCGGACCCGCGACTCTCGACGACCCGTCAGCACCGTAGAATGCATGGCGGCTTTTGCTTGGACTGCGAGAGCCTTCCGGTTTGTTTTTCCGATTGCGTGGGGATGAAGCAGGCACTACAGCAGCCCGTCGGTCTCTGTCTTCCTCTTCTTCATCGTCGTATTCGTCATCATCGTCCACCTCCAATTCCACCTCGCCATCGTCGTCGTCTTCATCTTCCACGCGTTTCACTTCCACATCTTCGACGTTGCGTCCGCGGCTTCCCCCGCTTCGTTGCGACCGGCGCATCGTGTCCATGAACTCAGCACTGAAGTACTCGTCCGCCTGGTTTGCCTTGCGATGCACTGTGCGAAGAAGCCAAGGCATCACGATCAAGTGGATCTACAAAATCCACAAGAAAGAGTAAGGACACTTGTAGTTGCTAGAGTAGGGCAGACGATGAGTCCACTCACACACAACGTGATCAGAGTGACTAAATAGATGATGTTGATTGGCGATTCCGCGATGTAGCGGATCTCAATGAGACCAAAGGCAGTGAGCAGCGCGTATCCCAGCCAAATCGCTACGAGAAATCGATCATTGAATGTCAAGTTAAACACGAGTAAACGCCACAGAAGAAGCGGAAGAAACTCACCTGCAGCACACGATGCAAGCCCCAGCAAACTGTACACCCGCAAGTGCATCACCAGTCGATTGCCGTCTTTCTGCATTTTGTCCCAGTGGCCGTCGATATAAAAGCCGTGGAAGCTGAAGAACATCGCGACGCCTCCGTACACAAAATACAGATCTCGAAGCGCGACGTTCGCGAACTTGCGGTGGTACTTCTTCACCTTATCATGTGATACGTTGATCACCTGAAGAAGTCACACATACACACACAGTGAGGCTTTCCGTTACGATAAACACTCCATTGACAGCGTGAATGAACACCCACAGCCCCAAGGATAAGCGAAGCGAGCGCTGTGAGGCCGATGAAGATGCCTAGAACGATGAGTCGACGCCGGATCTTCTTGAGAATCGACTTCTTGCTCCTCAGGTACTCGGCCATGCTGACTTCCACGACGCCCTTGCCGCGCATATCGTGGCGAAAGTTCTACAAACCAAGTGATCAGCTCTCCAACACACCAACGAAGGAGACCGTAGACGCCATCATCGTACCCCTGGCCGCATCATGGACGACGTCATCTTCGGCCTCGTGCACCAGCCGAACACCCTCCTAAGGAGGCTCCTTCGCTGTAGACAGCGTGGCGTTCGAGGCAGCTCGAGGCAGCGGTGATCTTCGTTGACTGCGTAGCGTTTCCACGACATCGAATCAAAAATAGCGCACTCTTCTGAGTTGTTGTGTATCCAAAATCCATTTATTATGCACACTTCTAAGGCCACGCCGCTCTTCGGCGTGTCGTGCCGAGGAGGGGGTTCGTAGAATATCATGTAGTATGGTCTCTTCTTGATTGTTCGACCTTACTTCTTCACAGGGATGATCTTGACCTTGCGCTTCAGCTTGCCGCGCGAGTTGTTCTGGACGATCATGTTACGCTTGTGCAGACTGTCGAAGCGGTCGAGCAGTGGGTCGCCCTTTGGCTTCATGAGACGCAGACTACCCTTGAGCTCATCCGAAAGCAGCACTGGGGTGTCGCGAACGATTTTTCTGTAGAATCAAAGGGAAGAGAGTTAGGCGTCGCCGCTTTAAGCTTGGTTGCAAGGCATGGTTTGCACGTACGTCAACTGGCGGCCGACCTTGACCATCGGCTCCTCTTCGAGCTTCTGATCGAGGAGGACCTTCTTCAGCTCCTTCTTCTGGACCGACTGCTTCTCCGTCTTGACGAGAGTATTCAGGATGTGGTTGGCGCTGTTGAATCATATGGAGTGTTAGTAAATCTGACCATGCGAGTGTGGGCAGACAGCTCGTGGTGGACGTACGTGTTGATCTGCTTGACGAGTGACTTCTCGGTACGCTTGGCCTTGTGCTCCATCTCCATCAAGTGGTGACGAGCGCGCTTGTTACGCACGGTCTGCGTGACCTTCTCACGGATGCGACGCTATAGAAACAAACAAGTAACCGTGAGCATGGATGCTTCAACAACCTTCACGATAGAGACAACATACCTTCTTGGTGACGCCATCGGCATCCTCCTCCTCGCTCTCGTCCTCCGAGTCACCGTCCTTGATGAACTGCAGCGTCTCCTCCGACAGACCCTTCGAGACTGGCTGGGCCTGCTCCTGGTGCTTGGCCTGCTTCTCCAGCTCCTCAGCCACCGCGGCAGCGAGCACGTCCTGGTGCGACTCGAAGTCCGGGTGGTACGACTGGCCAGGCGCTGGCACCGCCACCTTCTTCACCTTGTGTCTCGTGGACGCCACGCGCTTCATCACACCGACCTTCTTGACCACAGCAGGTGCAACGTACGCATCCAGCGCCTTGATCTTCTTGTCGACTGGGATGGCACCGTCGGCGCCCCAGATTGGCTCGGCGCTCGCGGCCTTCTTGGCGTTCACACTGCGCGCTGGCTGCTGGCGCTGGGCCAGCTTCTTCACGAGCTCGGCCTCGAACTTGTTGACCTTTTCGGCGATGAACTTGTTGGACTTGACCACTGGGTCCTTCTTCTGCAGCTTCTGCTTCTTCGTGAGCTTGCCGCCGGCCGTATCGATCTGGAACAGCTCCTCGCTGGCCACGTGCTCGAGCTTCTGGGCCTCGGCATCCTCACGGATGCTAGCCTCGATCTGCGCACCGACCGCCTGGACACGCTGTTGCAACTTCCTCTTACGCGCCATGATCAATGTCTCTCGTCCTGGTGATCAAAGCAAGAGCTGTGAATGATGGGGCTCAAGCAGCCTTTCACCACCAACAGCTCCTCCAAAGGATGCATTCCATTGGCGGCGAGCCAAAATAGTACCCCCACGAAGGAGGCACTATTCCTGCACATGACCACCAAACCTCCATTATACGATATTCCAGTCTGTCATTCTAGCTATGCAACAACACAGGTCCCAGCGTGAGAAATGGTTGAAGACTACCTGAATAGTAGCCTCTCACTCTCTCACAGACGACGCTGGTTCAAAATCCACTTCATGACAGTCGGTCGGAGACGCAGCCATTCCATCGAACCTTCCTTCTCATCACCAGGACGACACCACCAGGAAGTCGACTGTAAATGGCGACAGTTCCACGCGACGCACGGCTCGCCGTGGGCGATAGAGACACGGAGAGACGCCAGAGCGACGACCTGTTCGTCCTGCGCAACAGCAACGCGGCGCTGTCTCCAGGACGCGAGCGCTCGGGGTCTGAAGTGCCTCGTGTGCAGAGCTTCACGACCGACGATCTTCCGTCCACTACAAAGCCATTACTGCCTCCAAAACTCTCGGAACGCTTCATGAGTGGACGCCTGACGATCCAGAACGGTCTCCAGAGCGGATTGAACCAGATTAACACCGAAAACGTCGCGAAACTCAGCGCACAGATCGTCGACAAGAGCGCGCAGATCGTGCAAAAGGTCAAGAAGACCTTCACGCTGGACGAGTCGGAGCGGATCTTACGCGAGGACTGGATCGTGCTGGAGACGGAGGATTTCCAGCTTACAGAGCTCAAGGAAACCGTGGTGAAGCTGGAAAAGGCGTTCCAGTTCTCCAAGTCCAGTGCGCTGGTGAACCTCGCGACCGGAACGCTCAAGCGATGCGAAACGCTCGTGGACCGTAGCTCCGTCCACGTGGAGCAGTGTCAACTCATGTTCTCGCAGTGTTCGAACGAGATCGCGACGCTGCAGGACTACTTGGCTAAGTTGCGTGAAGCCATCCAGCCAGCGACGGCGCCACGAGACAAGAACGAAGAGAAGCGCATCGCACGCCGAGCCGAGTGGGCCGTGGCACGCATGCTGCAGTCGTCGCAATCTATGGTGTCGGAGATGCGCGAGAGTCTGGACGAGCTGGACGATCTCATCACAGAATGCACCAAGCTGATGGTCCAGACCATCACGCTGCTGCACTTACGAACACGGTCTCAAGACTTCAGCGGCACGGGTGTCGCGGTGGGGGCTGCCAGCGTCGTCGCCGGTGCTTTGGTGCGTGTGGATCTATGGTACTGAGGCTTGGAGATGATGTGGGACTGATGTTTTGTGGGTATTTGGTGGTTTAGGTTGGTGCTGCTGGCATTATCGCGGCTCCAGTGACTGGTGGGTTGAGTGTGCCGATCTCGTTCGCTGGCAAGGGCCTCTTCTTCTCGGGCGTCGCTGCGTTGACGCCGTCGACGATCATGTTGAGCCGTACGTTCCAGGGTCTACTATGTGTGGGATATGAAGGGTCACCAAGCTGATGCTATGGTGGTTGTGTAGGTCACAGCCAACAGCTCGAAGGACTAATCAAGCTCACGGAGCACTTGAAGGCACGATTGGAGATCATGAACCAGAAGCGAGACGAAATGTCCAAGGCGTTTTCTGCCTGCGAGGACCTCGAGCTCAACGTGAAGGTACTGTGACGACAGATCTCGCTGTCGTGACTCGATGTCTTCGTGTATTGACTTTATCGTGTGATGTTCACAGCAAGCTGGAAGCTTCTGCCAAGACGCATTGGAGCTTGAGATGTCCGTATATGTGAGTATCCTTCTCGTGGGTTGGGTTGTATGGTTCGTGTGAAAACTCACACTTCGTTCATTGTTCGTTCTCACAGGAGAGTGTATGGCCCTTCGTGGAGCCCGTCCACGGCAAGCTGTCGACTCTGAACGACTCGGTCACGATGTTCCTGACTGTGCCAAGTCTGTGGCATTATTGCAAGCCCGAAGATGAGCTCAACCACTACCTGCTGCCCGACACCGAGGACGAATGAAGCCATCGTTGAGCCATCCTGAATCACGTTCTTTCTCGATCGTCTCCGCTGCAATCCCTCCACACAACCAACCAGAAAGACAATGGCAACGCTGTAGGTGGAACTCCTAGCGTGTGAGGACCCACCGTTTATATGAGCCATCGATCTTGCGGACGCAAGCGAGGTCAAAGGCACCCCAAAGTATCCACGATGAATTTTGTGCGTGTTGAATAGGCTGCATGACATTAACTGAAAATCCTAACAATCCATAACCGTTAGGAACTTCATAGGCAACCCTCCCACAGTCAATCAATAGAATTTGGGCACCATGGATCTGTATGCGGACCTTCCGCCCGCCAAGGGCGACGCGAATGCCGCGGCTGCGGACAACAAGAGCAGCGCACCGTCAGGTACAGTGACAACTACACCTCCTTGCATGTGTATGTCTCGTTCTTACGGCTGATTGGGTCTCCTGCATTGAGTAGTGTGGGCGAAAGGCGTACCGGCGTTCGTCCCGGCCGCTGCTACCGCCAAGCGCAATGCGCCGACAGTGAACACAACGATGAGTATGCTTCCTGCATCACTCGCAGGCGCTCGCAAGAGTCCAGACGCTGCTGCTGCTCGTACTGCGGCATCACGCGGCGGCATTTCGTTGGCGTTTCGACCAGCTTCCGTTCGCAAATCACAACCAACCAGCAGTGTCCCCGTCGCATTCAAGCCAAGCATGTTCACTCCAGAGACAACAACTACTACACACCGCGTGGACTCCACAAGTAATGACAAGACATCCACAGGTGCGGATCCGACTGCTGGAGCGACGACTGGCCTTGGCTTCGTGGCGGCGACGACGTGGACGGAGGTGACGGTGAGCCAAACGCCTGCGAGCGACCAGTCGACGGCCGTGGGCGTGGCGGACGCGGCCACGAACTCGCATTTCTTCCAAGCGTCGTATCGTGATGAGTACCATCCGTCGCGACCCAACAACTACGAGGCGTTCTGTGACGAGCGTGCGGCCAAGAAGAAGATGGAACAAGTGAAACGCGATCTCGAGAGACGCCAGCGAGACCAAGACATCGAGGTACGCTTTAGTACTGATGGTGGGCTGTTATTCAGGATATGTTGCTGATGCTGACTCGGTATGTATGTGTGTATGGGATTCTAGAGCAAGCGAGAGAGGGAGCAGTTTGTCAATGACGTGAACGCAGGCAAGGCGCCATCGCTGGCCATGCCGCTGTCAGCCGGTCGAGGCCGAGGCATGACCGTGCCCGCGTGGATGAAGAAGAAGATGTACCGTGTTCCAGTTACGAACATTACGGTCTGTGCGTCGGTGGGCTGATGTTTTTTTTTGTTCTGATTGTAGTGAAGAGAGTGCTTCCAAGACTGCAGATCAGCCGAACGTGACTGCAGGCGTTGACGATGGCCAGTTTGAGGACGCGATGCCACGAATGGGACTGGGTTTTAGTGTGGGCAGTGAACCAAGCGGCCGTGCGCAGACTCCAGTCCAAGGAACACGCGATGAGTTTGGTCGAGAGGTGGCTGCTGGAGGAGGCGATCGCTTCTCACGAGACCGTTCAAGTCGTCGACGCAGTCGCAGCCGGAGTCCCGACGCGAGTCGACGCTCTCATGATCGGCCTTCCAGTGCAAGTCGTGGCCGAGAATCGCGAAGCAGCGGTCGATTCGACGTCGGAGGTGAGAAGTATTCGGGGGGGTTGTTGAATCGTGAAGCATCTGACGTCATTTTGGTACTCACAGGACGCGATAAGGCTCATTCTACTCCACGTACAGGCCGAGTTGTGCTTCTGCAGGTATGAGGCTACCCAATAGTGTGATACTCAGCTGTATGGACTGACAGCGGGCTTGTTGTCTAGAACATGGTTGGTCCAGGAGAAGTTGATGATGAGCTGCAGGAGGAAGTCAAGGAGGAGTGTTCTTCAAAGTACGGCCCAGTGACCAAGTGTCTAGTCTTCGAAATCCGAGGCCACGCAAATCCAGAGGAAGCGGTGCGGATCTTCGTCGAGTTCCAGCAGCAAGCGCATGCCGACCTGGGTACGTTTGGATTCCATCTCGAAAGGCAGGGCACTTTCTAATCGTTGTGGTTGTTGGAACAGCTCAAAAAGGCCTCAACAGTCGATTCTTCGGTGGACGCCGTGTCAAAGCTACGTACTACGATGAGGCAAAGTTCGCGCGTCTTGAGTTGGGGGCGTAGCGGTCGCCACAAGCCCACGAAACAAACGAAATCCAGCATTTTACATGATATTTGTGAAGGATTTCAGTATGATACACTGCAGGTGCTCTTCAGTCCTGGTCCAAGGCGACGATCGTGATGGAGGTGACGACAAAGCACGCGTAGAAGAACAGAAGCGTGTAGCAGAGCCGAGGACGATACTGGAAGCCGTCAAATGCAGCAAATCCGAGATTCAGCAGCAGACTCGTGAACAGAAAAGCGAAGCCGACGTAGACAAGCGGCGACGGTTTTCCCATCGACACCGGTCCATTTGAGATGATCGCAAGCGTCAACGCCAAGCCGATGCCTACAAGCAAGTTGAACATGGGTCCAGCGAAGCAGCCAGCGAATGCCATGGTCGGGAATCCGTCACGCGCGATTGAAGTGTTGGACACGAGATCTCCGATCGAGTTGCCCCACGCCAGCACCGATACACCAAGGACCGAGTTGGACAAGCCAAACAATCCACCCAACACCTTCAACAAGGCGAGGACCTACGTATAACATCAAGGGGTTCAGTGAGAGATGGACAACTGGGATCAGCATCATGGCGACGTACCTCGCTCGCGATGTTCATGATCCAAATCACAGACATGGTGAAGGCAAGGCATAAGTACGGCGCAAGCAGACCGCCCTCCGGTGGTGCCAACGGATCGGCGGTGAAGTAGACGAACGCAGTGCCAGCCCCTCCGCCGACTGCGACTGCGACAGCGAACGCGATGTCCTGGAGAGGGTTGAGTTCGAAGACCGTCATGCCGATCAGCAGGATCGCACACGGCGGACACACCATGGCGAAGGACTTATCCCACGTCTCATCGTCGATCAACGGGATCGTGAGCCGGCGAAGAAACGTTGTGCTGAACTCGAGCGGATTCCACACAAAGCGTTCGAAGAGCGTGTAGCCACAGCGAAACCATCGGAAGACGACGCCGTCCCACGTGGACGAGAGGATCACGTCGTCCAGAACCGTGTGAGCTGATGAGTTGGACAGAATGCTCTGTCTGCCGACGCTTCCATCTTCTTCTTCTTCGATTTCGCCGGTCTCGCTCACACTAGGGAACTCCTCGATGCCACTGAGCTCATGGTAGCCTCGCGTCCATCGCTTCGCTGTGAGATTTGAGTGAGCCGTGAGCTGAGTTGATTCCCACGCCGTCCGCTTTCGCGTCTGTCTGCGCCGGACCAGTGACGGCACACACACCGACGCAGGCCGCTGGGCACTGGTGAGCTGCCGCCAAAGGAACGGCTTTGCCTCCTGGGATGACGACGAGTCGTAGCCCGTATCCTACACCACAACACCAGTCATCAGAACACCAAATGCAGGGATTCCGAGTGATGAGCTGTTCGTACCTGTGGGTTCTTTGTTCGAGGCGTCGGTGCCGATGATTTCCGATACAATGTCGGAACTCCTAGTAGTGAAGACGTCTCTTGGTCGGAATCGGAGCCAGATTTGTAGGACGGTATCCTGTAGGCCGTGATCATCGATGGCACAATGACGTCGACGGGCTCGTCCGAGTCCGATGCGCTCTTGTCCGAGCCAGAGTAGGAGGCTGACGATAGAAATGAACGCGTGCGAAGGTGCTTGTGAGGATCGTACTCTTCGACTTCTTCATAGTCTGGTGAGACGATCGAGTAGTAGATTCCAGCGAGTTTGCTGTCGAGTAGAATCACAGTCACGTAGCACGCGTAGATCGCGAGGAAGCCCAAGGCCTCCACGAGGTGCACCTACGGATCCAACCAATTTAACCGTCAGCATCTCACTAGTAAGGTTTCGTCAGTGGCTAAGGTTCGTACCGTTCCATCGAAGAATACAAAGCAGAGGTACGCGATGGCGAGGAAGTAGAACACGACGTCGCGGATGAACTTGCGCGGGATGAGCTGGTCTTGGTCCTGCGACGCCAGTCCAACCGACGCAGCGATCACTGTCGTCACTAGCAGTCCGCCTCCAAGGATCGAGGTCACTCCGATCTTGGGAGTAGACGTTGAAAACGCCGCAATATTAGAGAACACATCCGGCGAGCCATTGCCAAAGCTTAGGAACGTGACGCCTGCGATGTCCGGTGGGATGCGGTACTTTTCCACAATCGCCTACAACACCAATACAAACAAATAAACACCAATACAACAGTATAGGGGGCTGTACAGGATATAGTCAACCTGAAGCGCGGGGCAGAAGAACGAGTCGGCCGTTGAGCTGAGCAGGTAGAGCAGTACGATGAGGATCACGACCAGCACAGTGCGCGCCCAGGGCAGCGAATCGCCCAGTCGTGTGCAGTACACTAGCCTCTCATAGTCCACGAAGCTGTCCTTGGTGTGGGTCTCAAGCTTCGTGCAGCGCTCGAGATTCGACGGCTTGGAATCTGTGTCATTTGTTGGCTGAGCCACACGGAGAGAGAGCCTGTCGCGGTTGTCGTGGGGCATTGGCGTCGAGTGGCGGATGGAACTGCTCGTGAGCAGCAGCGCTGTCCACTGCATGCACCAGAAGGCCAGCACGATGAACGCAGCGAGGCGTAGCGGCCGCGTTACGGGTGCCATGGTTCGTCAAATACTGGCAGATCTGTGCTTTTAGTCGCGAATGGAATGCAGAGCTCTCCGGTGGAGACGTAAAAACAGCCATGACGTCGTATTTTGCGAATCTGTCCCACTTCCTGATCTGATGAGCAAAACCAGATTTGATACCTCCATCAAATGATAATTTGTTGAATACGGAAATGTCCATAAACCTTTTATATCGCATAATGTGACGCTTCGTTGTCAGATCTATCTTTCGTGGTGGTCGACCAAACCGAACCCATACGTTTGTCGATCTTGGTTTCCTTTCCATCTTCGATGACATCATTTTCCACTGCTGCGCCGCTTCGAGGTGACACCAACCACTCTACTGCCACCAACCTGGATGGCTGCCCCTTCCCAATCCCAGCCAAACCTCTGCGTTGGCCTAAAAACCCAGTCTATCCGGAGCGACTAACGCCTCCATTCGGTGGCACGAAGGCTAATATTTCTGTGCAACGCATGCGTTGGTTCTTATGGGACCGGACATTCTGAGGGACAGACGCCACGCGCTGAGTGGTGCGGTCCACGTCGGCATGCATGGCTCTGGGCCAGGCATGACGCAGGCTTCTCCCTTCAGTCGGAAGCTTCCAGCGGCCTCTCCACTCACGACGACACCCCTTGTTAGTCTCCACGCGGCCTGCGCATTTTCCAACGATCACCATCATGGCACCGCGTCAACGTCTAACCGTTAGCCCCACTCGAGTCCAACCTGTGGCTCCAGTGGTCGAGGCGTCTAACCCAGAAGCTCCTGAGATGGAGAGCTACTCATTCGCATGCGGTGGCTGGCTCAAGATGTACGAGTTCGGCGTCGCCAAGGCGCTGCAGGAGACCGGCGCGGACAACAACGCGCGGTTCATTGGCTGCTCGGCCGGTGCATTGGCCGCCACGGCGCTTGCTTTGAAGTGCGACTTCGATCTGATCCGTCAGTACGTGGTCGAAGAAGTCGTGCCGCATGCGCACGCGTCACTCACGGGGCCGTTCCAGGTGCGCAAGTATCTCAAGGCGACTCTGGAAGAGGCCGGTCAGCTGCACCGCTTCGACGAGCTCAACACGACGCCGTCCAGACTTACAGTCGTGTACAGCTCGCTGTCGGCGTGGGCCTCGCGACGCGTGACGCAGTTCGACTCGAAGGACCACTTGGAGAAGAGCCTGTTGGCTTCGTGCTGCGCGACGCCGATTGCCGGTATGCCGTTCAAGCTCAAGGGCGAGTGGGTCATGGACGGCGGCGTGCTGGACTTCCAGCCAGTGTACGATGTCAACACCATCACGGTGAGTCCATTCTACTGCACGAACGCCGACATCAAGCCATCGCGCTACGTGCCGATGTGGTGGGCGATGTACCCGCCGACGCAGCGAGATGTCGAGTGGCTGTTTGATCTCGGATACGAAGACGGACTCAACTGGGCGCTGCGGAACGGCAAGGGTCCCAGCTCTTTTCGTGCGAAGATCCCGACGCGTGGTGCTGAGTACGACGGCCAGTGGACGACGACGGTCGGCCGTGTCATCGGCTACCGAGGTGTTGAGAGCCGCGTGCTGGACGTGCTGTTCGTGGCACTGTTTGTGTGCCTGTGGAAACCTCTGGCCTTCGTGCTTCTCTACATGGAACTCTACCTCCACGCCATCGTGTCTGGTGGCAAGGCAGCTCTTTTTGGCGCTGCGGCCAAGCTCATGATCTCCTCTCTCGTGCTACTTGCAACAATGACGGCTCTTGCGACCCACAGCTTCCAGGAGACGCTTCTGTTCGTGCTCGGCTTGCTGGGCATGGGTATCTTCCTCGGCATCCTCGTCTTGCTGTCGGGAGGTATCCACGAAGCAGCCAGCGTCGCATCCAAGGACTGGAAGAAGTGCCGTGCGTGCGTGCGCAGCATCACGAGTCTCTCGCTCTTCCTGCGGGCCATGCCTGTGCTTGGATCCTCCTTCGAGATCAAGCGACACGAGTACCTGCTCGAGCACTCGCTCGTCTACCGTCTTGCTCTGCATTTCGTGTAGACAATAAATACGCCCATGAAGCAACCCCCAATAACATTATTTTATCATCTCCTCTCTTCCTCCTCACTACTTTTACTTCTAGTCGAAAGAAACACCTGAAGAGAACAAGCGGGAGATAGTATGGGAGAGCGAGGCACAACAAGCAAACTTCAAGACAGTGGATGGATTCCACTGCGACTCCGGTCGGGAGGCGAATGCCCTTGGGACGACGTGCCAGCGTCTTCGGGTTTGCAACTCCAAAGACAAGACAGAAGACTATTCATGGGTCGGGTCCGACCCGACCGCAGACAACTGTTGATGGGGCGCTCGGCATGTCGACGATCAGTACCATATATGGAGGAAGAAAAGACCCGCTCAGCTCCAACCACCAAAGCCATGCAGACTGCAGTGCAGCTGAGAGGTCCATGGACTGTGATTTCATCCCTTTCCATATGCTCCTCCCCAACTCACTCATCCAGCCCCTTACCACAATTCCCTTCCTTTGCCCCGACAACCAGAGAATTGGTAATTGGATCGAAGCTGCTACTGGTGGCGCGATCTGCACAAACGTCTCCGCATTCGAGATTTTGACCTCCACCCGCCGGAATCTGGCGAGTGTGGCCGAGTAAGACTGAGTGATGGAGACTTCCAACCTAGAGTACCAACGCCAGCAATATCGCGGTGCACTTGGGGCTCGAGGACTTGGAATTCACAGCGTTGCAGGAGACGGCGACTGCCTGTTCCGAGCTGTGCGTCACCAAGTGTATGGAGACGATCGCCACCACAACATTGTTCGACAGTGGTGCATCGAACTCATGCAGAGTGAGCCGGAACACTTTCCGCAGTTCGTCGTTGGTGACAAAGATGATTTCGAGAGGTACTTGCAGGAAAAATGTCGCGATGGCATTGGGGTGACGCGCCAGAGCTCCATGCAATGTGCATGATCTACGGCCGTACTACTGAAGTGTACAAGTTCGACCCTACGTGTGGATTTGGAATTTTTCCTACGGGTACTCGAACTACGGACCAGAACCAACCTCCAATCCGGTGAGCGCCTGCGTGACGGGGCACGCTATACTGGAATGCTACGTCCATGTCTGACAATTTTGTTAGCCTGCACGCAGCCTCAGTTTCTACCGGGAACAGTACGACTCAATCGTTGGACCCCAGCACGCTTGAAATGCCATCCGAGAGCAACCAGGCGAATGGGAGAGTCGCAGTCTGCAGCTCTCACGTCGTGACCGCAAAGATGCCAGTGCGAACGGGATGATGGGGCCACAGGCGGTCTCGGTTTATCGGAACACGGCAAGTCCGACGGTACTTCGTATTCATCTCTTCTATCCTGATTCTACAATAGCAATAACATATTTTGTTCGAGCAGGCGCTGGCGGACGCAGTGCGCATCAGCGAGATCACCGCGAACGAGGACGATACGCGCCAGGCCACGGAGATGTCGTTGCGTTCGCTCGCCGAGGAGTATTCCCGCTTGGTGTCGATGGCGTCGGAGCAGGCGCTGGCTTTGCATGGAACAATGGACGTCTCTCAGTTTCGAGGAAGAGCGAACGTGAAGTCTCGGCCAGTGAAGCGGCGTGGAGGAGGAATAATCTCCCGCGCTTTGTAAGTGAGGACGAGTTGGCATCGGAGGAACGTTTGGAGGTCCAGCAAGAGGAAATGAACATCGACGAAGACCTTTCGCGTGCTATCGAATTGTCACTGGAGCAACCAAGATCTTGGAAATGACGCCAAAAACGTCTGGGGGTGCAGTGTGATGTAAACCTAATGCACCTGCCCAAGTGAGCTCTTCGCTTGATGGATTGGCTGATGTCCATAAACGTCATTCCACAAGATTACGCAAATCAAGCGCCAGTATCGAGCAGGGGTCGAAAATACGCGTATTTCTAGTAGGGCAACAGGCTTAGGCACATCCATTATTCACAGACGTTTACCAAACCCAAAGAATCAATTATGCCTAATCCATTCTCGTAGCAATCAATTATGCTCTACTGTTCGCCTTCCAGAGCGTCATGCACAGTGTGTACGTCCCAAAGCGAGCGGTTATACTTCAGAAACATGACCGCCTCGATCATGATCGGCTGGAGCGAGTGACGCTCCATGCCAATCAGGGCCCGAGCTCTGCTGAACAGACGCTCCACGATGTTGGAGGTCGGCAGCACAGCAGCAATCAGGATGTACCTGTCCGCGGCGTCCGTCACACGCGCACGCTTCAACACCCTCTCCGCAAAGCCGTCTTCTCCATCCTCGCGATGTTGATCGCTGGTGGCCGACACCTTGAGAGACGCCACAGCCTGTTTCTCATCCCTGTTGAGAGGCGGCCCAGTCTGCAGCTTCCCGATCGCCGCTTCGATTGCTGGGGCAGATACAATTGGTGCAGTAGGAGCTAGTAGGGGCAGAAACTGTCAGTCAAATGGCCAGATTGGCCACCAAATCGAACGCACATCTCACCTAGGTATCGTTCAAACACTGAAAAGCGCTCCGTAAGCGCATCGAAGAGGGCCCGCACCTCCACGTCGTTCGCCTGGATGCGCTTCGAGACAGACTCGACAAACTTGAGCTGCTCCAGGAGAGCCTTGAGATACTTGGTCTCCTGTGCGCTGGGCAGCAAGTCAGCAATCACCTCGTCGTCGACGTCCAGGTGCTCCTTCAGCTCGAAGAAACGAAGGAGCATCGTGAACGTCGAGCTCCATCGGGTATCTTGACGCAGGACCGGTCGGAGATGAGTGCGAAAACTAATATTCCAAAATAGGCAGCGAAATATTAGAAAAACGTTTCAGGGAATATAGAGATGAATCAGAAACAACTTACCGAAGTTTAGCAGCTTGGTTGAGCGTGCGGAGGTTCACCATGAGTGTCTGGATCCGACCAAGTCGGTCTTCGTACTCTCTCATCAGCAACTTGACCGCCAAGTTGAGGCGGTGACTGGTACAGCCCACGAGTGGGACCTCCATGAGGCGAGCGAGTTTCTTGTTGACACTACAGTTGTCACCGATGACGAAGGCGACTTGATCCAACTGCTTCCCGAACACCTCGAGCACAGTCTCGATAGCCGAGCGTGGGCCTCAGCGTTGTGGCTCTCATCGGGCTCATCAATGACGGGCGCCAGCGAGAGCAGCGGTGTCTTGACGACCCCGTCGATGTCGTACGAGGCGAATATCGCCAGGTAGTGCTCAGAGGCGCTTGACCACCCGTCAAAGATGATACCGAGCTTGTCGGGGAGTTCAGCAGCGACTCTCCCTTCGACAGTGGTGGTCAGTCGGAGGATGTTGTCACGGAGTGTGACGTGAGAGATCGGCGCCAAGTTGCTGTTTCTGTTTCAGCCAACGCAACGACTTACCGGCGGGTGGCTTCGCTCTCACAGAAGTAAAAGGAAGCCCACCATCGACAAACCACAAGATCCAACCGTAGCGAGTCTGGGCACGTTAGCTCACCCAGGCCAATAACGTCCCGTTCTCCCCGAGCTCAGCAGCCCGCATCCGATCTTCGAAGTCGGGGTGACGCGCACGGAGATGGGCAAGCAGGTTGGTGTACCCACGACCGTCCTGCTGACGGTACGAGCGGAGGCACACCTTGGAACTCTCAAACTTTGCAGAATAAATTATTGTACGGTACCCCTACGAAATGATTTTTCCTGCATAATTTATTTTCGACCCCTGGTATCGAGTCGCCGTGTGTTGTGTGTTGCGCACGAGGAAAGTAATACTCACGACGAACTATCTCTTGCCATCCCATTTTTGCGGAACTTGCGAACACCCTCGAGATCGCCACGGCACGCTCTGTCTCAAGGTACGAGTTCGGCGACGCCAAGGTGCTGCGCATCTTCCCGGATCGAACCAACATTTAGAAAAGTTTTTGAAAATGAGGAACTTCCCTTCGTTCCGATTTGTACATTGATTCACAGGATTGGCTACATGGAGCCTCTACTCACTACACATCCTACTTCACATAACTGCACTGCTTGGTGGCGGCGAGGAGCCACGCAGACTCATGATCACATCAAACACACATGTTGAAGGCACTTGCTCACAATATAGCGGTGGCGTTCTTCGTCGACTTGATGGTTGGGATGCCCCAGCGACCGAGCTTGAGCATGGATAAGCGAGTGCGCGGCGTCATCATCATGTTCTTCTTGCCCATCTCGATCGGGTCTTCTTCGCCGTCCATCTCTGGCGTGACGGTGACCTTGCGTATCGTCATGTCCAGGTCCTGCGTGATCTTGAGCTCCAGTTGGTGCATGTGCATCATCATTCGCAGTACGCTGAACTCGTCTTCACTGTCAGCGATGACCGTGCCGTCGCACCAGTTTCGTCGTCGCCACATGTAGAAAGCGCGGATCCATTCCTGCATCACACGCTGCGAGGAAGCGCTGAAGACGATGGTCTTGCGCTTGAATTCACTGATCGATCGCTCGGTATCGTGGACGGAGCGCACGGGGCACAGCTCCAACACGAATCGGTGTGGGTTTGGCGAGCCCTTGACGGGGCGCGCCGTCACGCGGTGGCGCGTCATAGAGTGCTGGCCGAGCCACTTGCCGTTCTTCTTGGTGTAGTACTGGAGCAGTCCATTTTCGAGCTCAAAGTACACGGGGTCCTAAAGGATGAGAAAGGCGACACTTGATTAGCACAATGCTACACAGGTAAATGGGATGAAGTATGTATGGAAGACTCACCGCATAGCGGCCAGTGTCGTGGAGCAAGAGGTATCCTTCGTAGTCAGCCATGGTGCTTTGTGTGTGTGGGTGTGTGTATGTGGGAGTCCGACGCTAGTGTGTTGTCGGGTCTGATAGTTGAGGAATGCGACTTTCATGCCGCGTCGTCGCGAGCTCGCTCGTCCAGCGGCGCATTGCATCGAGTGCAAAGGCGAGGCCATGGGCCGCGTGAGGATACGGACTCGCACGCAAAAGGAGCGACGCGAATGACCGCTGAACAACCGCAAGTCTCCACAGAAGCTGTTCGAGTGGGCAGCTAAACCCTCCACCTGATCAGCCGACAGGATGTCACCGGCTGGATGCGAACTGACTATCAGCCTCCTGATACTGACATCATTTTCATTGATAGAGTGATAGTAAAACACATGTATGAGAAAATAACCTGAAGTCATGTCACTATAGCCAGGTGCATGCTGGAAAGAGCGGGTCCACGTCGCACTGGAACTGATCATGGGCAGCTCGACTCCTGTCCAGAGATGGCAGCGTCTGGATCAGGCTGATGGATCGCACATGGGGGCGCTAGCCATCACTTGAGAATCCATCCGATGCAGCGGACGGAGAATCCGGTGACAGGCGCTGGTATCCAGTCCACAATCACCAGGAACCGCATGGCCCCCCATGCTTGTCCGCTTGCAGAATGCCGATGAGTCCTCAAGGTCTCAAGAGTGATGACAACCGCCTCCATTCTCTACAGTGTGCGCGTGTACGAATCGGTACTTCAAGTGCATATAAGTACAGTGGACCACGAACTGCAGGAGCTCAAGCCTACGATGAGCTCTCTGCACTACTGTCGTCGCATGCGCGTTCCTTCGTGACTCACAGCATTCTCGCTTTCTCACAACTCCCAGCCACGTCTGCAATGCGATCCCGAGGGTACACTGACACCATGGTTACGTTGACATGGGTACAAATGAGATCGCACCGTGATACCTCTATTGTCGCATTCCCCACGAAGTCATCACTCAACTCAGGAGGTTCAGCACCGCAGTCACCCACCGAACATTCTTTTTCCAGCCTCATTCCTGTGGAAACACATATCCCGTTCCTCAGCTGGACCCACACGAATGATCATAAAAGCGTACTACCCTTCCAAAATGCATATTCTGTAGTGTACTTTTCCACCAATCCTGATGGAACCAACACCCATCAAACCCTTCGATGATGTGATGCGATTCGGCGAACTGAGCAGCTCAGCTCCCCGCATCTCATCGTCATCGTCGTCCGGGACCCCCTCGCTGGCGATTCGCACGCGTTCGCTCGCCGCATTGTCTCGACCACTGGCGCCACTGCTCCCCATACAGCAGCCTTAGGCTTCCGCGCCTCACAGACCCCCTCACTTCCGTCGCTGCCCTCCGGCCGACGCTAAGAACCTCCTGCCTGCGCTCTTCACGCGAGGAGGTCTCAACCGACGCCTACTACTGTATCTACAGTCGGTTTCCATTCTCCGTCCGTAGTAGCAGTACTCTCTGTATCGAGAAAGCAGTTGCTACGTGCGTTAGAGAGAACGCTACGCACCCACGTTCTTTCCACCGCGTGTTGATCTCCAGCTGGATCAGTTGTGGACCGCACCAAGGGGTATTTTTACAAGTCGACTCACTTCTCCATCGACGAGATTGTCAGCCGACTCACTCACTCGCCAAGTTCATCCTCTACCTCGCAACAAGCTAAGAAGGCCGCCGCGTCGAATGTGTATCGGCCCGTCGTCTTCCTCGCGATCCCCTATGAGTCATAGTGCCGTCGGTGCCCCACGCGCGCGCATGGACGTCATGAAGCGCAGTCGCCACTCGTTCTCGTCGGTCTCGACGACCTCGACGAGCTGGTCGGGAAGCGTCGCGCCGCACGAAGACAGCGTCTCAGGCCGATGGGTCAGCGACGCGGAATGCCTCAGCTGCCGCAAGTGTGAGCGCGCCTTCACGCTCATGAACCGCCGCCACCACTGCCGCATCTGCGGCCACATCTTCTGTAACTCGTGCTCGCGTACGCGTATGATGATCGCGACGACACCAGGCAACATCCCCAAGCGACAGCGCGTGTGTGACCCGTGCGCGTCCCACGCACAGAGCAGCGCGATCCTGTACGACATTGACGACAACTCGGACCGCGTCTCGCACTTTTCCACGGCGAGCTCGTCGGATTTCGTGGTCGACACCACGACTACCAACGACGTTGAGGACGCGACACCCTCGGAGCCTAGTGTCAACTTCATGCTCGCGTCCATGGCGTGCTTTGCGGCGTCGTTTTGGTTCCTCAAGGACGAAGTGTCGTACTCGAATCCAGCCATTTGGATTCTTCTCGCAGGCTTCCTCAAGAATCTGTACCAGCTTCTGGTTTCACTCCGATTTGGGAGCCGCAAGTCGCAACAGTTACACTCGGAACAATCGAGTCACGTGGAAATCAAGGCGTCGTCCCATGTGCGTCACCACCACAACAGCCACCACCATGGTAAGGCCGTGGAAGAGGAGGATAAGAAGGACGACAAGAACGCACTCAAACTCTCAGAAGCCAAGAAGAGCGAGATGCTCGACGTCGCCAACAAGTCGATCGATACGCTGTGGGACATGGCCATGTCGGAAGACAACTGGACGCCCGAACCAAACTCGTTCCCGATCGACAAGGTCGTGCTGTCGTCGCGCGACGGCAAGCCCGTGCGGATATACAAGTGTGAAGCCGAGTTTGATCTCGCGCCCGAAGAGCTCTTTGACATTCTCCACGGCCAGTTTGAGACCAGCAGCACGTGGAACGTCACGGCCGCCGAGAACAAGATCCTGCAAGTCTTGAGTGACGACACGGACGTCGTCCACGTGGTCTCGGCCGCCGCTCTTGGAGGTATGATCTCCAGCCGTGACTTCGTGAACACGCGCACGTGGCGCAAGAAGGACGGAGGCTACATCGTGGGCAGCATTTCCGCTGGCAAGGACCTCGTCAAGCCAGCCAAGGGCGTGACCCGTGGTGAGAACGGCATCACGGGCTTCGTGATCCTGCCGCACGAGTCGTCGGCGTTCAAGAGCCGCTTCATCTGGATCCTGAACTGCGACATCAAGGGCTACTTCCCAGGCAGCCTCATCCGCAAGGGTTCGCTCAGCGAGATGTGCTGCTTCGTCCGCAACCTTCGTCGTCATCTCGCTGCCACCATTGGAAGTGACAGCAACGTGGATACCCCGTAAACGCGTGGGCATACTCACGCATCCTATTACTTCCTCCCCTGACCAAGTACACAACGGCGCCTATCGACGAGTAGATACGCGCTCCTATACCTACTCTTACAACCCCCGACCCCACCCATCGCCCGTGATTGCAGCGAGCGAACCCTGTGTGACGTGCGTTCCTGTCCTTTCGTCGTAGTCTCTACTTCCGCTTCATTCTCCTCAACCTTCGTGGCTCATGCCTCGCTTCCACCCACCAAATTAACGTACAAATAATATACACTTGAGATCCCCAACTTTGACAGCTCTTGATTCCAATTATGGTGTCCCCTCAGTCGAAGGTGGAGACGCGGAAGTGTGTGCAAACACCTTGGACCCTGACGGCTTCTGCCAGTACTTGGCGGATCCATTTGTAGGTAAGGGTTTCACTTGAACCCCCTCAGTCGCCATATTCAAGTCGCGACCACTGTTGACGACTTCAACGATGTCGTCCGTGGCTTCGATCGTCCCCACTGACCCAAAAACGCCAGACTTTTTGGTCTGCAGTCGGTCAAAAGGCTTGCTTGGTGCGGAGCCCTTGTATGCAGAAGACTGCGACGAGTCCCAGTACCAGTTCGTGATCCGCTCCCATGTATGGGCAGATACCTCCATGCCCGTGGACTGCCACTCAGCCGTGAACGTCGCTAAGCTCACTCTCTCCGTGCCGTCGAGGTCCATTGCGATATCCAGCAGCGTGTCGACGACGTCTTCCCGCATCAACACGAGATGCACCATGTCCGATAAGGTCATGGGCTTGGAAAACTCCTTGCGTTCCGAGGTCTTCTCAGCTTCTTTTTCGGATAGATTTTCCCATGTCGACATGACGATCGCCATGAAGACGTTGAGCATGAGAATACAGAAGACGACGTTCGACGAGTAGATGAAGATCGCACTGAGGTAGCCGCCCGCGTCGTAGATCGCGCCTGGGTCGTACAGGCCGAAATTGAGCTCAAAGACGCGGAAAAGAGCTCTTGGAAACGTCGCCCATTCGCGGAAGCTGAGACCGTAAAGCATGTGTCCGGCGAATGTGTAGCCGACGATGACTGAGATGTAAATGGGCAGAAACGAAAACACCTCGGGCATGGCTCCGTAGACGCTGTTCATGAGTCGTCGGCCGCCGTTTGTGACTTGGAAATACTTGAGCGTTCGAGCCGTGAGAAGCAGCACGTTGCAGATATTCATGGCTAACAGGATATCGTCCCATAGCACGAGTGTGAGTGCTGGCACGTACTCTTCGAATGACTGGATAGATAGAAGTCGCGTCCGAGTCGGGCTGGTCTGGCACAGGTAACGCCACACGCAAATGGCACCATTGATGACGATGTTGCTCCAGTCACCGAGGTTGTTTATCACACCGTAGCGAGCCATGTACTACAGAAAAAAAGCGATATAGAAGAGGGCTTGGTCAAAGAGAGATCACTGTGAAGAGGTAGAAGGCTTTGCCAGGCGAGACGTACCACGTAGACGCTACCGCCAGACAAGACGCACACGTCCCAGAGCTCGAGGATGAAGAAGTAGATCACGTGGACTATGAACAGGATCTCAAGCACGACCCGCACGGCGTTGCGTTTGTTGTTCATGTCGTACGGCTCGAGATTAGTGACGTGGACGGATGCATCGGGCGTGACGCCTCCCGCAAGATCGAACTCCACAGTCAAATGGACGACCGACCACAGCTTCAGGTTGCGGTTGTACAACGGCATTGCGATCTCCACAGACCGTGTTTGCTGGTCGATCCACCGGAACTGCTGCATGAGATCGACGCGCTCTCGCTCTTCATCGCCGTTAGTGGAGCTTCGCAGGAACAGCGTCTGGAAGCCGCTAGAGTCCGTGACGTTCGACGTCGTGTAGTTGAACATCTCGAGCGTGCTGAGTTCATTCAGACTGGAAACCGAGCCATTAGTGTACCCGTAGGCGACTTGCGAGTCGGCTCTCTTGGTGAAGCAGTTGAGGCCCCATACCGGCACGAGCGTGCTGTAGCAGATATCGCCCTGGGTCGTCGGCGCCGAGATATTAACTGCCGCGTACCGCCGCTGCAAGAGATGGAAGCCGCCGACAATCAGCGTGTGGGCTGCGATTGTGTACTTTTCGTCGTCTCGCCGTGCAAGTCCGTTGCTGTCTGTGAGTCCGTACACGACCTCCATGAACGAGTTGGCGAACCAGTCCCAGAACGTCGCCGCACTGTGGATCGTGTAGAACGTAACACCGGACGATGTGCGAGAGGTCTCGAGGATGTCATTAGCGATGATCCCACGCACAATAGAGCCTACCAAATAAAACAGTCAGATAAGTATAAGACTAGGAATCCTTCCCGACCAACAGGCCAGTCACTTACGTCCAGAGATGTTGCGGTCGAGCAGCAGCACGGCGATGTAGATGGTGACGAAGGTCACAAACACGGTCAGTTTCCGCGACAAAAGCCGGAATTTCCGCTTTTCTTTGAGGTCTCTCGCTAAAAAGTCCTGCGGCACGAGGTCGGATCGTGGTGCTCGCGCCGTGCTGAGCCCTGTGGTTGTCCGCATGTAGCTGGGCAGCCGCGCCATGCCTTGGGATGAGCCGGGCCGCTTCATTATGGCTCGCTGACGGACACGTTGCTGATCGTAATGCCACTTGGTGCAGGAAGATGAAGTAAAGGACACCGGGGTAAGGCTGCGTTGCCTCTATTGCCACTTATCAGTCGTCGTGAGTCAAAGATGGTTTGCTGCATGACGGTGCCGCTTTAAGTCGAGTAGAGTATTTTAGGAAGCCATGTTCTTTTATGGGAATGTTTGGCTCTAATTTAGGGTTATTCTTGTAAAGGGAGATGTGACGGATTGTGAGTTTTTGGGCAAAGGAGAAAATCCAATAATTAACGAAAATGGATAGCGATGTGTCGACGACGCCGCGGCGCAAGGCGGCGCAGGCGACCAAAGGTGAGGCGTCTGCGCACAGCCATGTATCTAAATGATACATGCGCTATCTATTGGTGCGCATGAGATAGCTAACTGTGCTGTCGTATTGCGTTCAATTTCAGTCAAAGTAGTGGCGTCCCGGTATGCGCAGGCCATGCAGAAGTCCAATCTAGAGGCGAAAGCGGACCGCAGTGGACGACCCGGCGTGAAGAGTAGCAGCAACAACACATCCTCGACTAGAGCCAGCGGCTCCAGCCGCGTTGGAGCGGCGAGAGCTACGGCGCAGACCCGTTCCGGCGTGACGCCCGTGCCGTCGACGCCAGCCATCTCCACCAGTGCCACGAGCAACAGCAATGGAAGATCCACGGGGGGATCCAGTACGGACGGTTCTACGGGCGGGTCGATCAGCATCAGTGAGAAGTTGCGTTTGTACCGAGCCAGCAAAGCGTCGCAGAAGCCCAGCACTACAGTCCCTACGTCCACGGCCACGGCCCGGGTGAGATTGTCAGCGGCTGCTGCGCCAACAGACCCACTGCGGACTGTACCACGGCCCACGCTTCCTGAGCGTATCACGCCACCGACGGAGAAGGCGTCGTCCAAGCCACCGACTCGCGCGTCGTCTGCGGGCGCTAGCACCCCAAAAAAGCGACGAGCGACGACGACTCCATCGACGACGCCGAGTACAATTGCAAGCGGCCGCGCTACTAAACGACCAGCGCCAACGCCGTCGTTCACATCTAGTACACAGTCAGCAACGGTTTCAGCAGCAGCCTCATCAGCAGTGACGCGCGTGCCGTCGGCCTCGACAGAGGAGGAGCTGGAGTCGCTCGAGTGTCTGTACTTGCAGTTGTGTCTGACCGAAGCCAAGGCCGCAGAAGCCTTTCATCGCCAAGAGCAGAACGCAGAGGTTCGTTACATTCCCAACAAGGCACTGTATGCATAGTGCTGACTGTTTGTCGCTGTGTTTTTTTATCGATCAGCGGCAGATCGTGACGGCGTGGACCATTCTCCAGTCCAAGTTGCAACTGCTTCACGACACGTCCATTCGACTCGATCGCGAGCTCCACGTGCGGAACCTCGAAGAGCATTTGCAGGACCAAACAGATCCGTTCGTTCGCTTGGCATCACGGATCGGCTCCTTCAACGACGATCTTTCCGTCGTCAGTCGTGCGCTGGAAGCCTCGCTGCAGCGGATGCCCACGCCTGGAATTGTCTGTGCGCCGCAGGAGCTCAAGCGGCAGCTTGACAGTCTCATGGTGACCTTGCAGACGTTCCAGAAGCAGGTTAACGCCGACGGCATGGGGTCGACGGTGGGTCTAGCGGACATCACTGAGATAACGAAGATTCGTGAGGCTGATGCTTTATTGTCTTTGTGTTGACAGGTCGCCGAAGGGTTGGCATTCACTCAGGATATGGAAAAATCAACCGAGCAGATCGCGTCCTTGCTGCTGCAAGTCGGCCATCTCCTCGAAGAAATCCAGCTAGAAGTCAACACCGAGACCAGTCTCAAGGCCCATTCTATTCAAGAAGCTCGAGTGGACAAGGCTATCGACACGTCCGATTGGTGGTGAACCAAGAAACAACTCTCTTGATACCCAGTATAGACAAGAGCTGGTTGCCGATGACGACAGCTCGAGGCACGCAATGGCTTTCTACTGTTTGTATCCACCGGCCGACTGGCGAAGCATCTTGATCCAGTTGGCTCGCTCCTCGATGCTCAGTGCTCGAAGCTTGAATACGCGCCCATTGTCGGCGTACGAGCTCTTCTTTCGACTGTTTTTGTCGAAGAGGCCACGTTGGAGCTCGAATACGTGCGAGCTCTTGCCCGTCTGCGGCGGAATGATATCAAAGCCCTCGCCTGCATCCATCGACGGCTCCACTCGGCATCTAAAGTCAGTCAGTATTTTAGTCACCAAACCCACCGCGTTAGATAACGGAGATCATAGTACGCACCCAGCGAGATGCAGCTCCTTGATGATCTTCCCACGCTCGTAGTCGTCCTTGGTTTTGGCGTAGATCAGGCTGTCGCCGTTCAGAATGAAGTACCGTTGCTTCCAGTTTCGCCGTCCAAGTGGGTTGAAGGCGTTGCCGCCGCCGCCTTGCTTGATTAAGTAGCCTTGGAGTTGGGTCACGATCGACTCCTTGGCCGCCTCAATGACCTTCTGGCTCGGCAATTGCACAGACACAAAGGCGGCTTCCTCCAGCAGTTGTTTCTGCTTTGTTGCGAGCGCGTGCATGTTGTCCAGATCGTCAATGGCGCCTTCAAGCGCCTCTTTCCGTTGCTGGATCACGAAAGAAGATTATTAGTTCACCGACGATACAGCCAACGACGACAAGGGTATGGACGTACTGCTTGGAGACGAGCGACTTCGACCAGCTCTTTGTTCACTTCGGTCTGAGCGTTCATGGCTTCCTGTTTCATTATAACAATGATGTGAGTGCGTAGTCGATCAGAAGCTGAATCAAAGAGAGCGAACTCACCCGCTGGAAGAGCTTCTGTTGCGCGTTTTCCTCTTCAACCTTCTTTTCGTTTTCTTCCACTGCCTCCTGCTCAACAACAGTACAACGTGTGAGATCTTGTGACGTGGCATAGTGAAACAGAAATGAGAGCCACGGACTTCGAGAAAAGCGACGTCTCGCTCGCGAATGTTCTCGAGTTCGGCCGCCAGATCTTTCATCTGAAGACGAATTGTTTCGTGGCAGAAGTTCGACAGCTCCTCTCTCTGCAAAGGCACGACAGTGAGTTAAATTCTCACACGTTCGAAAGTTTACACAGAACGAAGGGAAACTCACCTTGACGGGTCCACGAGCACGATCGGTGTACTCGCCCATGAGATCGAACAGGTATGACTGGTAGTTGTGGAAGAAACGCTACATCCGTATTGGAATGGGAACTGTGTCAGCGACCGATGAAAATGGAATTGTAGAGAAAATGTTTCTCACCTTGAATTCGAGCGACTGGACTGCGTAGCTTCCGTCTTCTTCGTGTGGCTGGATCTCGAGGTGGCGCTCCACTTTCGTCGTCATTTCGGCGTGTAGCTCCTCCAGCAGCGCACGACACAGACTCGACGACAGGCGGTTGTTCTCCTCACGGATCTTGGTGTACAGCGAATCGACTAGGTCCTTGAACAGTTTCTAATTTGCAGTAACGAGAGGGCCTCGTCAGATCTCATGACATAGAGTGCGTAGTACAAGAGCGATAAAGTCTTCTAACTCACCTTCAGCAGCGAGTTCAGCTTTCCTGATCGCACAGGCATTGTGCGCAGGTTCATCTTGGCCGTACGCTTGGCTTCTGCGTGGACGCGCTGCAAAACATCGGATTCACACGGCAGTTCGATCGCCGGTAAGGAGTCCCTCGCGACGAAGAGCGGCGTGTAGTCGTGCAAATCGCTGGTGTCGACGATCCCATTGAGCTGCTCCGCCATGCGTGACTTGTACAGCTTGATCGCCGACTCGACAATGTTCAGGCAGCAATTGTGGATCACTTCCTTCCACACTCGGCCACGGAAAACCTGTCAAATGTGTCTTCCCTATCAGCTCATGAATCAATTTCCACATCTTCAAAGTGTAAAACACACCTGGAAGACGCTGTCGTGACGGTGTGCGAGCATCGACACGAGGATCGAGCCGAACAGCGGTCCATTGAGCTGCACGCCCTTGAGGTATCGGTTGCGACCGGATTCCATCAGCACACGCAGCAGCTTTTCCAGCTTCTTGTCATACGCACTGGAATCTGCTGCTGGCATTGTTGTGCAGATCTGGTCCGTGAACGCGGTGCCAAACTGGCTGATGAACGGGTGGTAGTGGGATGGTAACCCTGCGAATACGCTGCGGAGGTAACCCTGCTCGACCTCCTGGGACGAGAGGTTCTTCGCGCCCAGGATCTCCTTCAAGTCGCCCGTCGTAACATTCTGCTGAAGCCACAAAAGCTTGGGGCCGTGTGGAAGCACTGGCATATTCGATAATCGATTAGCTCTCGCTTTGTGAGGGGCAGCAGAGAATATGCATAATCGTACCGAATGACGACTTGGCCTCATCGCCACTCGCATCATCGGCAGCCAGAAATGTGAAGGCGTCCAACGTGTCGGCCGTGAGAGCACCATTGGTGTGGTGGATGACGACGCTACATACAAAGCAGTTGGGATGATGTGAGAAAGGCGGCTTTGCCATCAAAAAAATTCCGCTAATGGAACGCACCTGCTCAGACCGGCAAGAATCGCATACAGCAGCCTCTCCACTCTCTGTAGCAACGCAGGACCGTCAGGCTAATGCAAGAGTAGTTGATGAGCACGTGTATTGAGTGCGTACCGCGTTGTTGCTGAAGCCATTGCGGTCGATGAACGCAATGTACTTGGCATCCGAGTAGTTCGACCGCTTCACGTAGAGCCACACACCGCTATTAACACAACCACACACACACCATAAGTACTTGATCTCTCCCTTAGCTGAGAAACCTCACGACATACCTCGCCTGCTCCATCGTGGGCAGCTGCATGGGCTCTGCTCGAGCCAGCGGCTCTACATTCGCGTTTTCTCTCGCTACCAGATCATGCACGAACCGCGTCTTCCCACTCGCCTACATGATAAATTCATAAGCCGCAGAAACATCAGCCAAAGAGTGCATGCACAATGCATTGAGCATGTCAACGAAGTGACTACCTGTGCGCCGTGGATGCTCACGACTGTGATCGGCTCGGCGAGCTTCTGCAGGAACGTGATGGCGTCCTTCTCTATCTGGATCTGCAGGTCGTCCGTCTCAAAGTTCACGTGCAGCAAGCGGCCCGCGTAGAGCAGATCCGGCGCCTCCCTGTGCGCCATCTTGAAGCCGTTGGGTGAACAGACAGACAGCGCCAAGGCCCGCGGCGGTCGAACTGAACCCTTGGCCTTCCTGGAGGATGGAGCTCTCCGATTTTCTTCGCTTCGATAAATCAGGGACACATCGGACCAGCGACCTGCATTCTTTGAACCTACAAACCTAGATGAGGTAGGTTTGTAGTTTGTACTACTAAGTGCGGATTTTGATGAGTGCGTACTTAATGGTACTTAGTGGCCATTGAAGTTGACGGGTCGCCGGCAAAGGACCAGAGGCGACGCAACAAGATGGAGACGCTGTTGCTAGACGACGCGCTGTATGTGCAGGAGCGCTATGAGGAACTGGAGATGGAGAGAAAGCGGCACAATGGGCACGCGCCTCATCACCACTGGGATATCCGTGGCTCTCGACGCGATCTACAGTCCACGAGACCCGATAGAGACTCGCTTCATGACGAGGCTGAAGATCACGACGACGGCCTCGTAAGGATGCGGGCGTTGGACGATGCGTGGCCCACTACACTGCAAGAGAAGCGACTGAGTGTGCTGGAAGCATCCTTGCAAGAACTCACGCTGCTCACGCGCCGGGCGTTTGAAGAAGCCGAGAAAGTCATCGACGATGGCGACGACGCGAGTGCCGCAACGCTGGTTGAAACGCCCAAGACGCACGATCCAGCGCTTCCTGTCGACGACACAACGCCTAAAAGCTTAGAGGATCTGCCGATGGCGAACCAGCTCAGTCTCAAGATGTTTTTCCGTCTGTGCGCGTCGGTGCGGTCGGCAGGAAACACGAATGGGCGACTACTGGGCATGATCGCGTCCAAGATTCCAGCTATGCTGGAGACCTTGCCGTCGCTGAGTCTGTCTCCAGGCGTCGTCGATAGCCTTCAAGCGTCAGCCACTGGTGAGGAGCCCAGTCACGCGCCGACGCTGAGTGTGTTCCAAGAGCTGCTCGGTATCTACGGGGATCTACTCGGTGTCAGCGAAGGGCCGAACGACTCCACCAAGGACGTGGCAAGACAGAACGGCGACATCAGCCAAGCCGACAGAGAAAACGCAGTCATGGCTTACGTAGCGCTGAGCCTCAAGTGGGGGAGGCTGCGTGATCTGGTCCAGACGATGCTTCTGCTCATGCAGAACCCAAATATCCTGTTGGCTCAACACATCAGTCAGCTACAGAAACTACTGTTGGAGCTCGCTACTGCCCAGGCCGAGATCCCAAACCAACCACTGTTACCGCAAGACGCGAGCCCCGTTGGGATCCTCGTAAGCTTTGGAAAGGGCGACCATGGGAAGCTCGGTCATGGGCAGTGCACCCACGCATCGTGCTCGGAGGGAAACTGTACGGAGAACAAGAACGTGCCGACGGTGATCGCGTCGACGAGAGACGTCCAATTTGCCAAGATTGACTCACTTTCCACACACAGTATCGCTATCACGACCAAGGGTGACGTCATGGCCTGGGGAAACGGAGACAAGTATCGATTAGGCCACGGAACCACATCGAAAGAGTACGCGCCACGCATCATCGACTCGCTGAGTCTCAAGGGCAAAGTCGCTGACGTCGCGTGCGGTCTTGGCCATACGATCGCTTTGATGGCAGGAGGCGATATCTACGCGTGGGGGAATGGATCAAACGGACGACTCGGTCTTGGGGATACAAACGACCGATCCAGTCCGACGAAAGTACCCATTCCGGATGAAAATGCTTTGCGATCCAGCTCAAGCGCGTTTCGATATGTGATGTGTGGTGCCTCGCACTCCTTGGCTTTGACTTCGGATGGACGGGCGTTCACGTGGGGCAAGAACAACCAAGGGCAGTGCGGCCATGGCCATACAAATGACCAACTCGTTGTGGCTGAGATCAAGCATTTCCGAGAAGAGCTTGGTGAACGGGTCACGCACGCTTCTGGTGGATGGGAGCACACGCTGTTTTGCTCAGCATCAGGCCGAGTGTATTCGTGTGGATGCGGGTACAAGGATAGTCGCCGAACGGGGATCCCTCCGGTTCTTGGACACGGGGATTGTGAAAAGCGATTGAAGCCGACGGTGATCCAATCCCTCGGGGATGCCAATGAAGAGATCGTGCGCGTATCCTGCGGTTGGGACCACTCGTTGGCGGTCTCTGCTGAAGGCGGTTTGTATACGTGGGGGTCCGGAACCAACGGGAAACTGGGCCACCGCGACGAAGAAAACTGCGAAGTGCCGACACTCGTACGATCCTTGAATGGGAAGATAGTGAAGGATGCAAAAGCTGGGTGTGAACACACTGTCGCACTCACGAGTGATCATGAAGTGTGGACATGTGGCCAAGGAGACAGTGGACGCTTAGGTCTTGGGGACACCGTCACGAGAAAATCGCCGACGTTGGTGGAATTCTTTGGTCAAAGTGGTCTGCGACCGGTTGCAATTGCGGTGGGAGACAAGTATAACCTCGTTCTCGCTGAAGACGCTGGCTCACCAAATCGACAGGTGACTGGAGCCTCTCCTGCAAAGCGTGGATCACCTTCCAAGTTTCGACAGGGCCATCACAGTCGACACGGCGATATAACTTCGGCCAATCGATCTCGGCGTCACCTCTCAGTTGCTGAGGCTCTCAAGCGCAAGACAGCTAGGTCTTCGGCAAATGACGAAGCCAGCCTTGGTGTTATCGTAAAAATATCAGCCTGTGGAGACAGGAAGAGCCCAGACGACCAATCGGAAGTTGTTCGGTGGATCGCATCTCACGTTGCACGGGTTTCCAGCGAGTATTTGCAGAAAGTGGGTGAGGGTGACGTCTTCCACACCTGGATGTCTCGCAGGTCCACGGCACTTCTTCCTTTCGGTGTTGACGCCTCTGTCGTCACCGTGCGTCGTCTCGTGACGTTGATTTCTGTGGTACTAGATCAAGGATTGCAGACCTCTTCAACCGGAGATCAGAGGGAGCTCGTGGTTGTCGTCGCGTGTTCCCTTCGTCTTCTGACTGTCAACATCCGATTTTGGACGCAGTCACCGATTTCTCAGAATCGATCTGGCGAAGAGATAGCTTTGTTTGTCCGCGTGCACGACGTAGCGACTGCGTTTGCTACCGAAGGGATATGCCACCTCTTCGCCAACGGCTTCATTGGGAGCGATCAACTTCAAGAGTTCGACTCGGCCATCCGCGAAGAGGCCGCACTGATCTTGAAGGTAAGTGACGTTATTCAAGAATACCGAGAGATCACGATGACAATCTAACGCATCGATGGACAGGTTGGCTTCTCGCTGTTCTTTCCAACTCGTGACACGCGAGTGGAGCTGCTGTGGGATTTGGTATCATCCGAGGAAGTTCGAGCTACTCAATCGCTTCGAGTCCAGGCGCTGGCTGCTAAGTTGTGTGAGGTGCGTTCTCATGCAAGTGGGCTTGTATTGGATTATTTGCTCAGTTTCTTGGTGTTTGTGTAGGATTCTATCATGGGTGAGATTGTCCGCGGCTACTTCGGACGATCAGCAACCCTCGAATGTGACTCAATATCTAACGAAAGAGAGGCAGTCGGCAAGAGTTCACTTCTTCGAAGCACGAATGCTGCTCTAGAGGCGACCTTCCTCGATGCCACGAAGCGACTGGAAGATGTCAACTCGCCTCAACAACACGGAACGACTGTTCTCCTTCAGCTTCTGGCTGTTCTCCAAGGACATGTCTTCGCAGTTGCTACTTGCTCCACAACACCAGCCGACACTTCATCCGGGACGAAGACTGGTATCAATGACGACACAGCGTGGGAGGCTGGATCAGCTTGTGAGTGTGCTACCACTTGGCTGCTCACCTATCTCGGCGTTCTCGTCGACCGCAGTGTGGAACTATTGAAGGTGTTGGGGAAAGCAGTACGTCCAAGCGAGATTGTGAACCAAGATCAAGCCTGCTACAGCATTTTTAGCAAGTTATTACTCCCAGCTCTTCAAGCAACCTGTGCGACCGCCGGACAAGGCAACAATGCGAACGCGCTTCGGTTTGTGGAAGCGATCCTACCTCGTGCGAAGACCCTCTTAGTCATTCTTGACGAAATGGTGGAGCAAGCGAAGGCTCGTGGAGACGCGAGTACGATGGCGCCACGTTGGATCGCTGACTTGGGCGACGCATGTGCGATGCTGTGCGGGCGCCTGGCCAGGAAGTTGATGCAACCAGCCGTATCAATGGACACCGAATCTGAGCTCCGCGCTCTCATGGGTACACCTCATGAGATCATTTCAGTCGGCTCGCATGACATTTTAAGTGCGATGGCATCCATCTTGGCATGGGAAGAAAGCAGCAGCAGCGACCAACAGAAGATCGACGCCACAGGATGGGAGCAAGACCGACACTTCTTGCTGCAATGTCTCGAAGATCAAACTCAGTTAGAACGCGTGGTATCAGCCATTGGAAAGCACCGAGAAGCCAAGGAAACCGTGCTTCACACACGATTCAAGACGAATTCGAGGCTTCAGCAGCTCCGGAACTACGGCTTCCTCGTCATCGCGTGGTTCGGGGGAGCTTCAACCGAGCTGAGGGAGGGGTCATTATCCGAAAGTCAAGCGAGCTCTGATCTTCCTTCATCGAGAATGATCGCGCGTGCTCTTTCGATGTATGAGGCCGCTCTTACAACGGAGAAAGGGGCCAACGCCAACGAAGCCGTCGCTCTTGAACGAACGAGGCAGCTGCTGGGATTCAAGAGCTCCCGGTTTCAAGAGCTGTCTTCAGCACCGTCACTTCAGCAGTGGATCCGAGCATTGAGTGATTGCTTGATCGGCGCGTCTTCTCTGCACAACCTCGAAGGCTGTCTGCTCGAACACATCAACCACCCAATGCTTTTCCAGACTGGTCTCACGACGTCCACAGACGCATTGCATCGAGTGAGCTCACCAAGCATGAAGAGCGCACTCCTCCAAGAATTGTTTCATGCCACTGTTGCCGCCATCCCGCGAAGATCGTCACCAACTATCATCTCCACCAGCTTTGCGACCACCATTGAGAAACTCGGTCAATGTTTGGTGAACACGGTCGCGGCGGAGGAAATCACCACTGTCGGCAAGACGAAGGCTCTGAGTGTTTGGCTTTGGATACTTCGAAGCAACCTCGTGGATTCGTCAAAGCTGTCCGACATCATCGCACGTACAGGTCTCATAGGTCATCTCGGTCGCCTGCTGACACAGGATCCCACAGTGGCAATGCACGACTGCCAACCTGACCAAGCGTTTACCCGACTTGACCTGGTCGCACTGAAGGAGAGGCGTCAGTCGCAGCAGTTGACCCAACGGCTGCAAACAGTGGAGGCGTTGATGCTCACGGGGCAGCCAGAAAGATCATTGGCTTCAGCGGTGTACGAGGTTTTCACAGCAGCCGCAGAACACCTTTGCAGCACCTCCGGTCCCGACGATGGAACACACGCCTTGTTTTTTCCACCAAGACAACAGACCACCGCCAGCTCAGTCGCGGCTGGAACTGAACGACCAACATCCTCTTCGCGCTCGTCTTTCGACTTCCTCGTGCAATCGCTTCATCGCGATGTCACCAATTATGAGGCAACACTGAAGGTTGTATCACCACTCACTCGTGGAGAAGAGCGTGGAAAACAGGACGCGCAGCCAGCAGCAGCATTTCTTCTCGCGAGCCCGCTCAGTATCTCCTCGTCACGAAGCCATATCGTGAAAACTCTTCGGATTCCAAGCAAGCCGTCAACCAATCCGTCGCTGCCTTCACGCGCCGTGTCGTTTTGGATGTATCTCGACGAATCGACAGTGGCAGGGTCGCAGGACCCTCGGAATCCAGTGAATTTCATCTCCCTCGGCTACATGACAGACCGCCTTCAAGAGAGCGCGGCATTGACGGGATCGAATCAAGCAGTGGAAGTAGACGCAAGCGACCGCATGCGTTTGACCGTCTTTGGACTGGCGGACGAGAAGAATGAAGGACGCTGTCGCATCGCTTACGCTGTCGATATCGCTGCTGAAGGATCTCCAAGCTCACAATGGCTGACTATGATGCCCGAAGAGACTTTCAATTGTCGTCGATGGTTCCATGTTACGGTTTCTATCGATGGAATCCACACTGCGCTCTACGTCAACGGAAACCTCTGTGTGCTGTCCACCGATCCGTCACGCTCCGGAGATACGATCCCAAGTGATTACTCCTTGGGCCGGCTCAACTCTCGAATGCAAGTCGTGTGCGGCGGCTCACTAAGTGAGACCTTCCAAGGGCAACTTGGCATCACTGCTTTGCAGCAAATGGAACAACAAACGGTATCTCCATCAGCCCAAGACACTGCGACCAGTCTAACTGCCCTCATCGACGATCTGTGGCTGTACACGACGCCCCTCGACGCGCGTTCCGCCCGTGCGTTGTATGACCAAGGACCGACGTTCCTCCAGATCAGACGCGAGTTCGACGTCGAGAAAAATCTCCTCCGAAGTCTTCGTCTGATGCACAGGCTGCTATCAGTGATCCCCATCTCTGAAGCCGCAACCGCAGGATCTGAGCCCATCGCCAGCTTGGTCGGGACCCTGCTCCATTTGTTGCGACAGTGCCATAGAGAGAGTGCCCACGAGGTCGCTTTACTGGCGACTGAGGTGCTCAAACAGCTTTTATCGTGTCCGCAGTCTCCACAGCCAACTCGAGAACTACTGGACTCAATGATCGCATGCGTGCAGACCGCGAATGCAAGCTCGAATGATCTGCGAACGCATCTGAAGAAGCTGTACGCATTTGGTGCTCTTGCAGGCGTCCAATCCGGAGCAATTGTGGCCTCGCAATCGGCAATGAGCGCCGTGTTCATTCAGCAAGGCGTCCTGAAGAGCGACTCAAGTAGACCACATCAACCCAGGGGCCGCGATGTCGTCCATGCATCTATCGTTCACCTGTTGCAGAAAAACTTCTCCTCATCGGCGTGGCGGTCATTATTTCTTGAGCTGCTGGACGAGCCCGCGATAAATCTCTCAAGCTTGTCTGCCACAACTAGCGGACCGGCGCATCCAGCAGAGTTATCAATCACGATCAGTGCCGGACACAGCGAGCTGTTGTTGAATGATCTCAAGCTCAGTCTTCTGGCGAAGAGACCGACGCTGAAGGCGGTGCGTTGGATGGATCTCAACGCAGCGTGGACTAGTATCACCAGCGATTCCCAGGAAAGCGACAGCACGTGGTCCAAGCTCATGCGCCACTTTGGCTTCAACTTGTTGGACGAATCGTTGCGGCTACCTCACGTCGACGGCGACGCCGAACACAAAGGGGAGATCAGGAGGGCTAGCGACATCCAACAACTGAATGTGCTGGAGCTCCAAGTGAAGGCACTTCGATCAATCGCCAACCAAGCCACGACTCGCCTTAAAGCCGATCGTGATTCCTGCGCTTCACTGCTCTCTGACTCCACTTCAATCGCGGCGCTTCTCGATCTTTGTGCTATGGCAGTGAAAGACCTTGTTCACCAGAAGCTTGGACTTGACGCAAGGAGAGCGTATCAGCTACACTCGGTGCAATCACTTTTGGCTTCGTTCGTGGGGCGGAAGGCGAGATCCAATGGACGACACAGTCTCAATATTCAAGACAAGGTCGAGGTTCTCGCTTGGGAGCTTGCATCAAGACGTGAGCAGCAACAGAGAGGCCTTGATGAAGGTATCATGTCCATTGAGCAGCCCATCTCATGGCGTCTGAATCAACACCGCGGATTTCCTCTGGAGCCGCTCGGAGGCGAGGTGGTGATTCGAGGGCTCACAGTCCAAGCCGTGCAGCATTTTCCTACCGTGCGTCTAGGCCGTGTGGTCATCACCGCCAACTCTGGGCTCTGGTACTATGAGGTGCAGGTGCTCACTGATGGATTGATGCAAGTCGGATACGTCGACAGCGAGTTCGTGGCCGACGCAGTTCAAGGCCAAGGCGTCGGCGACCAAACAAATAGCTGGGCCTTCGATGGCTACCGGTGCAAGAAGTGGAACGTCAGCTCCGTGGAATACGGCGAACCGTGGCAAGCGGGGGACGTTGTGGGCGTGCTGTTGGATACTGATCGCCTGGAGCTCAGCTACTTCTTGAACCGCAAGTTCTTGGGCATCGCGTTCCCGAATCTTCCGCTGACATCGACGACCGTGATGCATCCAGCAGTGTCTCTGAATGCCGATCAGCGAGTTCGATTCAATTTTGGACGTCGAGACGATGAAAACACAATCGACTCGCATCGTAGTGCCGAAGAGCTGCTCCTGTTGCCGGCTTTGCAGTCGCCTCTCGACCAAAAGCGACTTCAGGCGGTGGTTCAAGCGATGGAAGATCTACCCGAGGAGCTCAACGAGACAGAATCTCTTAATATTTCGGAAGATGAACTACACAGCAGCGACGGTGATGGTGATGAGGATCTGGTGCTAGGCAAAGATGAGGGCAGCGACGACGACAACCACGCGAACGACCAGAGCGTGGACATCCAAGAGACGCTGCCAGGCAGGTTGTCTGATGAGACCGTCAGTGTGTATCACCGCAGCGGACGGTATCAGCCGCACCAGCTTCCAGGCTCCCTGCAACCAATGGACAGCGAGTCCTGCGCCGTCACGTCCATCGTGGATCCAAGCAGCATCCTCCCAAATCCTCGTGTTGGTAGCGACTACTCGCACCGTGATGGAGAGTCCGAGGATGGTGATCAAGACGATGGTCGCACTGGCGAGTCAGCGTCTCGACAGGCCGACTTAACTGACGGCCTGGTGAATCTCGGATTTCCTCGCTCGTGGGCTGTGCGATGTGCTCAAGAGACGTCGTTCACCACGAACGACAGCGGTGCTGTGTCCTGGATCCTTGAGCAAATGGAAAAAGAGGCGACGTCGTCCGTGCTTCGCTCATTCTCCGATGTTTCGCGATACGCAGAAGATGGACTCGAACAGACCGACTATGAATCGGCTACTGCACCAGTACCTCGCCGAGCACAAGACGATAGTTCTCTGATCTCAGCCAGTGGTGGCGCTCGTAGAATGATGCATCTTTCGCTCAGTCCAACGCGATATGGCCGACCGCACACCGAACAGCAGACCCGCAGTCGCGATCGGAACTTGTCGCCCGAAAGACCAAGACCAGTCAATGCATCTAGCCGCCGTGAGCAGCCACTGCATGCGAATCCGTTCCTATCAGCCGAGATCGAAGATGATGCCGACGAAGAGTGTGAGACTGAGGAAGGTGATTCGCTGAAGCTCTCGTCCGCGTCCAGCTACCAATCCTATACGATTGCTGTGCAGAGGAATCTATATCAAGGCCTTTTCGGAAGCAGCAACGACGACTCTTCCAAGACGAACGATGATCTTACTGAACGAGGAGCTTCACGATCTACCATTTATGAGGAAGACTTGACGCCGGCGTGTGTCATGGTCCAGTCACTGCTTGGTCTGTGCTACATGCGCCTCATTGCACAGTCCGTGCTCTTTGACGAATCGAGCGACGCCAGTGTCGTGTATCCAATCGTGGTAGACTGGATCGCCAAGGGAAGATCGGGTATTTGCCAGTTCCTTCGCATCCAACTTCAGCTCCACATTGGGGAGCTACCCGCTGTATTGAATCGAGCCAGCGCGTCGTCACAAGCCTCTAACTTATGCTGTGGCATAGTGAAGTTGTTGAAATATGAGGCATCCCAAGGGTCCGAGCTGCCGCTTTTACAGGCCGTGCTCAAAGAAATCAGCTCACAGACGACAAGAGCCGCACGATTTGTCACGCGTTTCCGGTTGGCGAGATCCAGTCGTCATCAAGAGTCTCCATCGAAGATCATGGCGCTTGCGATGAACGCACGATGGACGCTGTGGCTGCTCTCTGTGGTGCAGCACTTGCTCACTACTACTGAGTCCCCCGCTAGCTCAAGCGCGGCTCTGGACGCCGTGTTGGCATTCCTCTCGCCGTCATTTATCGAAAACTTGACAAAGCTCGCGGCTTTGTCCACTGGTGTTTACTTGCCGTGGCAAACGGCAGCTTTCCATTTGATCAAGATCTCGATGGCTACTCACACGCTTTCACTCCGGGTTGACGTCACGACGGTCTCAGCTAGCAGCCTGGTTCCAGTCGAGTATCTCGTCGAACGATTGGCTCAGACACTGTGCAAGGACCTCACTCGCTCGACGTCCCTTAGTGATATCACGAGAACAATGTGGGAAATCGCACTCGACCACGTCCCACCGCCGCCACCCACACTGCCAGTGACACCACGAACAACAACAACAATGCGGCTTCACGTAGAACAGCTCGCGTCAACCTACGCAACGATATCGTGGACCTGTCCTGATCCAGCCACAGCCGCGGCAAACGACAAGCTCGAAGGAGACGATGGATTGGTAAGCTCGACCAGCCCCACGGTCAACTCCCACCTCTCACTCGAAGTCGTCCCTGCAAACGATCGTCTTCCACGAGATGGCTCCTCAAATGCTTTGAGTTGGCTTCAGAGCGGCCTCCACGCTGGCATTCCCCACCTCCTCCCACCGAGCGGCTCACTTGTACTGCGTCACTTGGCTCCAGACTCGTCGTACATCATCCGCCTCATCAAATCTTTTACTGTGGGAGCCGACAGTCACGAAGGAGATGGTACCAGTCAACTTGACACAAGCTCATCCACAGCTACGACTGTTGAAGTCTGTGAGACCCAGGTACGAACGCCTTGCGAGCAGGTCTTTGAGCTCAGCAGCGACGCGTGTGGCAAGAACTTGGTGCTGTTGAACCGCAATCGCACGGTCAAGAACCTCGTCAACAAAAAGTGGAACACTGTACGAGCGAGCGTCGCGTTTGACGAGGGCGTGCACTACTGGCATGTGCGGATCGACGCGTGCGTATCCAAAAACATCTTCATCGGTATCTGCACAGCGGACGCCAGTTTGGAAAACTACATTGGCAGTGACGCGTACGGCTACGGGTTCCTCGCGAACAAGGCCGTGTGGCACAACAAGAGCAAGCTCCAGTCGTACGGCGAGATCTTCAAGCAGGGCGACCTCATCCAAGTGGCGCTCGACTGCAATTCACGCACGCTCTCTTACAGTCGTAACGGCGGGTTTCTGGGCGTCGCAGCGACGAATCTACATGTCGGTGGAAGCAGCTCAGACAGTGGAGGAAGTGGGTCTGGCCAGGCAGGCCACAAGTGGTACCCAGCGGTCTCTCTGTACAACAAAGACGACCAGCTCACCATCATTGTGCCACCGTCAGCGTCATCCTCTACGTCTATCGCAGGTCGTCAGCGGCCGCAGTTCGCGTCAGTGCTGGAGCTTGTCGACTCGGCACGACTAACAATCCGTTTCTCACAGTTGATGAGCATCGACGCGGCTCCGGTGGCGGACACAAGTACCTTTGACGTGTGGAAAAAGTGGAAGAGCGGTGAGCTTTGTTGGCGAGAGGCTTCGTTGTGTGACATCGTCCAGATCGACGCCAATCGGGATACTGCCATGAGTGTGTTTGGGCTTGGCCCTGGCGACTCGATCTTCACGAGCCGTGGCCACTGCGTTGTACTTGGCGTCGCCAAGCACGAGTTGTGGTACGAAGTGCTGGACGGTCTTGACAACAACGGCGGTGGCAAAGCCCTCAGTGTCGGAAGCTGGAGCTTGCGCACGTGCCGCGAAATGGTCGCCTCTCCTGATGATTACCCTGTGCATCGCGCTCGACGCCGTCCTATCGAGGCAGATGCAGCCATTGAAAATGCTGGAGAAGAGGTTGAAGGACAGGTCGTTCCCACTAGTGAGCTCTCTCCGTCCGAGCATCCAGCCGCAGTATCTGCAGCTACAGAGGATACATTCGTGGAAGGTCAAGGCAGGCTCGCAAGCGAGAAACTCGATGTGGGCCTGATTACTTTAGTGGATGCACTCGTGAGCCACCGAGGTCTCAGCTCTCCGCATCACCTGACGTTCGCTGATTTCTCGAGTGCGTTCGTGCTTCACGATGTCATCGACGTCTTCCAAGAAGCCACCATCGCTTCTCCCGAGAGCACAAAACTTCGTCAAGAAGAGCTGTTCATGCGACTGGCTACGTTGTTGGATCTCAACCAGCATGTGTATCGCGTGGTTCGTCTCTTCCTCCTCTCCGAATCCAGATCCGCAATGCAATGGGAGCGCAGCTTGAGCCTCCTCCACGACCCAGCGGACAGAGTATCATCCGAAGAAGAGACCAGGAGCCGAGTGGCAGCAGCCGCAGTGAGACTCGCCGCGAGTATCGGCGGATCCATTGATAATATCAGCTTTCCCGAGATCAATGGTAAGACATCCATGCGTCGACGAGACCTTCTGCGGTTCCTGCACTCGCGTTTGCTCGCCACTCAGCGTGAGAAGCTCATTTCGCAGGCCATGCGCCGCACAGCTACGCCTTCGTTGATACCATCGTCTAGCGACTCGAAGTGTTCCGATCTGGGCAACGACGACACAGCCCAAGGCGAGCCGAAAGACTTACTTCGCGTGCAGATCCCTGCAAACACTGGCCGTACTCAAGAACCGCCTTTCTGGATGCATGAGCTGCAATCACCACGTGTTTGGTTGATTCCTCGCTCGAAAGAACGCTGTGCGAGCACGCGGTTCGCGCAGTTGTCGAAGCAGCTCGCGAGCGTAGCTCCTCACGAGCTGCGTCGTGAATTCGTGGCCTCTGCTGACGCCGCTGGAATCTCTCGGACGTTCCATCTCATACAAACCGAGTCAAGTGGGACCAGCCAGCCATCCTCATCACATGAGACGCCGGCGGATCAAACGACTGCTTATCTGAAGCTCTTGGACGACATCTTCACAGAGATCCAGTCGCCGGCGTTCCCTCTATTCGTGCCAGTCGCTTCTCCACTGCTAGCCCCCGACATCGAAGCCTCGGATTTGGCTTCTCCTCGCGTTGTATTGGACGTGAACGTCCATTTGGCTCTGCCGGAGGTTGCCGCTCGCTGTGAGATCCGCGTGGACGAGGCGCTGCTGTGGTTCTTCCACGTCGGCCAACTGCTTGGCATGGTCTGGCGATCTCGGTCCCTCGCACCGCTGCAGTTCATCTCGCTGAGCTTCTGGGAGACGCTGCTCCTTGACGACGATGACAAAGACCTTAGTAGCGGCGTGGCTTCCAGTGACCAAGACAGGCTTCGCACGGCACGCGTCATTGTCATGCAGGCCGTACGAGACGGTCTCTGCTCGGTCGTTCCTTTCGAGTGTCTCCAGCTCTCCTCTGCTGTGACCGTACGCTGTCGACTCTCCGACACGGACCTCTTCGCCATCGACAGGCTCCACAACCATGCGATCTTCGACCCCGACGCCAGCCACCACCGCTTGTTCTGGAGTGTCGTGCGTAGCTTTTCAAGCCTCGAGAGACGCGTTTTGATCCAGTTCCTGCGTGGAAAGCCTGCTGCTCCATTAGGATCCGTAGACGAGTCGTCAGACGACCCCATCGAGTGCTGGAAGCGACGTATACAATCGTCTGAGTCGCCGCCTCTTCCGCGTGAAGAGCTCACGCTGGAGCTGGCAGATCCCTTGCCTGACGCCCTCGCCCACCCAGACGCCTGCTTTCCTGTCGTGGACATCGTCCAGCCCTACTACAGTCGCCTCCACTTACCCGAATACTCAACCGCTGCTGTCCTCCGTCAGAAGCTCCTCTTCGCCATGCACAGCCAGCTTCCTTCCTACTAACTACGAGGCATAAGAGTACAATGGCTTTGGTTGTATTTCGAATCGGTCTTAACATGCAGCAAATGCGTAAGAGTAGGAGAAAGTAGCGTACAT